>CAAKHF010009007.1:0-22680 GCA_901007745.1 Hippocampus kuda
AGAGAATTAAAATGATCACCACAGGCTGCTTATGTTGCCCGACGTGTAAACTGATTAAATTCAATAAAATACACACAAACACACACACACACACACACACACACACACACACACACACACAAGCGTGTTGAAGGCATGCGGAGAGCCCGCCCGGTTGTCAGTGACAACAGAGATTACCCAAGACCAAACTTGACATGGAGCCGCTCCAAGGTCGACAAGGAACGACACGCACCCGCGTGATTCATGTTCGCTTCTCCAACGACAGCCCAGTTGACTTTTTGAACCGAAGATGAGCGACGTACGTCGCTCGGTGTTAATGAGGCAAATGTAGACAAGCGTGGAATGTAAATATTTTGAGCAGATCAATATGTCTGCTGTCATTCTATTATGTGTTTATCCCGCGTTTAGATGGGAAAAGTCCATTTTCGGCCACATGTTTCGCGATGAGTTTGAAAATGCAAATTCAAGCACGTTTCCATCGTTTGCAAAGTTGCCGGTCCACAAAAAAAAAAATGTGCTTGCCTAAACCGCTCCCTGACCTCTGTTGTAGACGCAAGGTAGGAAGCTGACCATAAAAGGACATCCTACCTGAAGCTCACACCAGGCCACCTCCACCGTGGTCTCCGTGTCGAGGCCCTTGTAGACGGTCTTGAAGGAACCCCTCCCGATCTCGATGTTGAACTTGAGGTAGCGGCCGTCGGGAGACGTTGCCACCGCTTTGGTCTCCACGTCCTCCTTTTCCTCTTCCGACCGCGGGTCAGAGTTAACCCGAGACGACGCCCACCGCCCTTTCCCCTGCGCCGGCTCACCGTCCGACTCGCCGGGCGAGCCAGTGACATCGGAAAGAGGGCTGCAAGGGGGGGTGTCATCACGGGGTTTCTCCTCATCCTCCTCTTCTTCGGCTCGGGACTCGGGCAGGCTGAGGATGTTCTCGGCCGACCACGAGAGCGCTTTGGAGAGGGCGCCGCTGAAGAGAGGCGAGTCCACGTCGACGCTGATCTTATGCAAGCCGTACGAATTGCGCCGCACGCCCAGACCATGTGGCTGCAAGCCTGGGAAGCCGCATCCGGCGATCTCCACCTGGGCGTGTGACATGCTGCGCCCGGCCACAAAGCTCCTGCTCTGGACTTGAAGGTGCCTTTGCGTATCATATAGTGACACATTAGCGGAGAGCATCAAACTGTCACATTTCTATGGTCACTATGTATAGAGATAGTTTTTGTTTTTATTCCTACAATGCATTTAAGTTGATGTCAATTATACGCAAATTTTTGCTATTGGGCAGTTGGCCTGGTCCCTATTCATTGCGAGTAGCAGGGGTGAACTGTTACATCAGTGTGCTCAGTAGAGAAACAACTTGTCCCAGTGGTGTGATCACTGGAGTTAAATGTGAGAATAATAAGCCGCATTGACTATTCTGTATCAGCAGTTAAGCCGTCAGTAATAAATGATCACAGCGACAGTAACGTTGGTGATATAATCGGTTGATTTAGTCGCATGCAACAATGTGTCACACTGACTACTCGATGCAATCTGCACCGTAAATGTCAAGTCAACAACAAAAAAAAATACTTTGCTGGGAGAAGATAACTTTATAACTGGAATAAAACTAAGGGTACTCACTTGCTCCTCAAGGTGCGTCAAAATACATGTTCCTACTTGTGAAAAATAGTCCAAGCTCGTTTTCAGGAAGATTCCTCAGCAGAGATCTGGAGCAGGTTTATTAAATGTGATGTATGAACCGATCTGTGCGAGCAGCAGCAGGATATATGCGAGAGCGCTCTCCTTCACTTAAATTAGCTCCGCCCATGTACGCTCTCTCCTCCTCCTCACTGCTTTTGGTGATTGACCACAAGGAGGCGCGTAATCTTTCTCATCTGCTACACACACACAGACACAAGCAAGCAAGTGGTTTCTCTCATCTGACGCTTTGGAAAAAATATATACACAATAATTCCTTCCAAATTGATATATCTGAGGGCCACGGGCCACAGTTTATCCCCAGAGCCAGTCGTGACATATACAAGCGTTCCCTCTGTTGGAGAGTGTCTGTAATGACAACAACAGCAACCATTGACGTTTGCGTCTGTTGACTGCAAAGACAATTAAATTGAGTGAAAGGGGAAGCTGGTATTTCAATATATTTGTCGTATTTCCATCACAGGAATGTTTCTTCGCGGCATGGATGAATGAAAAACCTCCAGTTCAACGCCACTGCCACTCGGGGACGCTGTCGCTTCCATCACCACGTCCAAACCATCTCCTCGACGTTACTCGTAAAATCTACAGCCGTCGTCCCGGCTACGAGACGCCCAGTTGCGGTTGACATGACGTGGACACCCGGCCGAGAAATCGACACGACGGCTTTCCGCAAAGGGGCCAGGGACCGTCGAAGATAACCTCCCCGTGAGCTCAGTTCATCGAGTGGACTCCGTTACCGTCTCCAAGTCGTATGTATCTTTAATTTTATTTTTCACAAAATGTTTTTACCCGCTTCCCCTTTTTCCAGCTAGCGTGCTAACACGTAACCATGGCTAACTACCGCTAACTCAGCTTTAGCCTCGGACGTATTTTGCCCCTTGAATCGACCATGGTTGGTTTCTTGTTATTAAATAGACTCAGTCGACGTGGAAACTCTTAAAGTCGCCAAAGGGCTTGTGGTTTTATGTCTTGTTGGTGAACTGGGATCACTTTGGTCATGTTTGTGTCACTCATCTTCCTAGTTTTCACTTCGGATCTCAGCCGCTTCCCTTTTGAAAAAAAAAAAACTCAACAGGTGTAAAGTTTTGGGTTTGTTTTTTCTAGCAGGAAAACAAGAGAACTTGTGTACAATTGTCCTCATCGAGGCACAAATTGTTAATTTTGAGGCGAGGGGAAGATCTTTAAAATGAGAATTTAGATTTTGTTATAGCAGACATTTTTCCAAAATGTATTTTTAGCCCATAAATACGGAGCAAACGAATACTTCTGTTTGTAAAATGACAACTAATTCGAATGGCAAACTAGCTACGCTAAAAATAATCCTCTCTTGCATTGCAGGCTATGAGGAGGCGGTGACCAGCTGGGGCTTGAGTGACGGAGGGCAGAAGGGAAGAATGGGCCGGAGCACAGCGGCCTGCTGTCATGGCGTTGGCGTTGTCATTCCCACGGCAGTGCTCTATGGCTCCTTGGCCCTCTTCACATCCACCCTTCACAATGTTTTCCTCCTCTACTACGTGGACACCTTTGTGTCCGTCTACAAGATCGACAAAGTCTCCTTTTGGCTGGGAGAGGTGAGCAAGACATTAGTTGGCATCCTGTGTTTTTGTGTTCTGAGAACATGTGTCATTCCAGACAGTGTTCCTGCTGTGGAACAGTTTCAACGATCCTCTCTTCGGCTGGCTGAGCGATCGCAGCTTCCTCAGCTCTCCTCAGTGAGTGTCTGTACTCCTCCTTTCACCTCATCACTTGCTTTGTGCATGGAAGCTATTGACAGCTGTGCACAGGGTTTGGAGAGTTACCAAGTTGATGCAGGTAATCTAAGTATATAAATGTATAGTTGAGTCATTCACTTGCTGCGGTGCAGGAATGGCGACCAGTTGACATCTCCAGAGGTGGTCCTGAAGCGACTCCGTGCGCTCTCGTCCAGTGGGCCGCTCTTTGCCTTGTCCTTCTTGGCCTTCTGGGTGGCGTGGGCCAGGCCGGGCCTGCAGTTCCTGCTTTGCCTGTGCCTCTACGACGGTTTCCTGACCATGGTGGACCTCCATCACAGCGCCCTCATGGCCGACCTGGCAGTGTCGGCCACCGACCGCACGCGCCTCAATTTCCACTGCTCGGTGTTCAGCGCCCTGGGCTCCTTCTCCGTCTTTCTGTCCTATTCCTTCTGGGACAAGGAAGACTTCTACGCCTTTCGCCTGTTCTGCGTGACTCTCGCCGCCTTCTCCACCTTGGGCTTCTTCCTCGTCTCCCGGTTGCTACAGCGACGCTTTCAAAAGGAAGTCCGTCCCATGTTGGATGAAGCCCATGCGCTCAAAGAGTATGCTCTCTTTAATTTACGAAAAAATTAAAAAAAAAATTGCTATGCGTGTCTTACATTACTCTTATCCTCATGCATTGTACAGGCTCAGTGTTGGCCACGCCCCCTTCACCTCACCAGGGCAACCCGTCACCGTCTGGGAGTACCTCAAGCAACTCTCCAGACACAGGAACTTCATGTGGTTTGTCTCCATGAACCTCCTCCAGGTGAATCCCCATCAGCATATTTAAATATGTCGCAAAAATACAGCTGCTCGGCTTTTGAAAGGGCTTAACATCATGAAGAGGGAACACAACTACATTTGCAGAGCAATACTGTCACCTAGTATCGGAATTAAGTTCTGTGTTGTGTTGTGTGACATGCGTGCCTGCTTGGTAAAATTGATTTGTGTATTTATTACATTCATTACTATTGTGTAATATTGCACTTAATTGAACTTATTGACCTTATCCATATTTGTATTTATATTGCACTTAATTGAACTGTGTTTCTTTTCTCTTAAACTTTTCTCTTCTTTCTACCTACAATCTTGCTGCTGAAGGCTGTAAATTTCCCCAGTGTGGGACAAATAAAGGATTATCTTATCTTATTAAATACATTTTGTTAAACCAATTTTAGCGGGGGGAAGCAGCTAAATGAATGCAACAATTATTCGGACTCTTGCCGGTCTGAATGCTCACTGAGATGAAGTTTTGTGAAAGTCTGTCTTTTGGAGACACCATGGTAGCATTAAAATGAGTTTTTCCTGTGTGTTGCGTTGAGTGCAGGTGTTTCATTGCCACTTCAACAACAACTTCTTCCCTCTATTCCTGGAGCACCTGCTGTCAGACAACATCTCCGCCTCCACAGGCTCCATCCTCCTCGGTAAAAAAAAAAGTCACTCTCTGTTAGCGTTACACGAATGTGAAGACAATGTTGTACGTTTGCTATTTGCGCAGGTATCTCATACGTGGCGCCGCACCTGAACAACTTGTACTTCCTGACGCTGTGCCAGCGCCACGGCGTCTACCAGGTCATCCGCTGGCTTTTCCTGTTCAAACTGGGACTGAGCGTTGCCATGCTGCTGGCCGGCGCCGACCGCGTCTATTTGCTTTGCATCTTCATTGCAAGGTGTGCCCTGTTTACTGACTGTATGAGTCTTTCAGACCTACGCTCGACCCATTCACTTCATAATACCAAATGAAATATGTGAGTTGGAATGTGCCCTGCCTGGGAGACACAGCTGTCATGGAACAAACTGTGGAGAAGTGCAGCGACAATTTTTCCCAATGCACTGAAGATGTGCACAAAATGGCAGTTCGCTGGAGGCCTACACTTGAATCACGTTGATTGTTTTCTTTTAAATCCATTGTGCATCACGGGGTTTGGCCCATAAAATGGAGGCTTTTGATTTTCCTGGCATGACTTTGTGAGACAATTAAAGGCCTTTTATGTCTCGCCCCTCCCGCCAGCAACCGAGTGTTCACGGAGGGAACCTGCAAACTGCTGAAGCTGGTCATTTCCGACCTGGTGGACGAGGACTTCGTGGTCAACCGGCGGCAGCAGGCGGCGTCGGCGCTGCTCTTCGGCATGGTCGCCCTGGTCACGAAGCCCGGGCAGACGTTGGCACCGCTCATTGGCACCTGGCTGCTGTGCGCCTACACGGGTATGGGACGTAAACGAGGGCTGGGCGAGTCAGCCCTTGCCGCAATTAAGTCATGAAATGAATTTAGATGATTTAATTATCGATCAATGAGAGGTGCCAGTCAGTGTGGCAGCCGTTTACAGGTTATACTTGTCACACTTTATTTGAATTAAGTATTGTTTTTGCACTGTGCTAATCTGAATCAGAAAATATTTACTGTTGAGAGGCTGCACATCGAACTGAAACTATATATTGAGTTGACTTGATATACCGAAAACTAAGATCCATACACACATTACCTTTAAAAGTAAAGGGCTTACGAATGATTTGTCGGTTGAGAAATGCGCCTACACATGAGGTGAAGACTCTCCGAAACTTCCACTAACAACCAAAGCTAAACCTGCTGACGAATAAAAATGTTAATACCTCATTCAAGATATATCACTTCAACAATCACACCGATTACTACATTCGGTGCTTTGGCGCCATCTAGTGGCTTCATAAAGAATAACGCAGAACGGAAAATTCAAAAATGAATTAAAAATTGCTTTGAACGTTATCAGTTGCTTTTGTCAATTAAAAAAAATCCGTTGAAATTAGATTTTAGTTTTTATTTTTGTGGGGAAAAGCTGTATTAACCACGCTCAGCATACTGTAATAGTCCAGATCCCTGACAGCGTTGCACTCCACAGGCTATGATATTTTCCAAAGGGAACCGGCGGAGAACTCGGCTGTGGATGTATTGTCAGGCGCAGGGTCGCCTCCGCTGCGTCTGGGCTGCTTCCACATGCTGGTGTTTGTGCCCATCACCTGCGCCCTGCTCCAACTGGCCGCCTGGTCGCGCTTCACGCTGCACGGGCGCAAGCTGCAGAGCATCAAGAGCACCAGGCAGGGCGCGCAACATGGCGGTATGGTGGACGTAAAAGCCATATGACTTGGATGGAGCCGAGCTGCACACAAACACTTTTATTTTTGGTTGTCTTTGGAGGCTTTGACATTGGGGGGGGGACAGAAGATGAGAAGTTGTTGCACCCCAGCCTTTGTGCGCAAGGATTGAAGGGAAAACAGCACAACGACTGATCCGCTCTTTGGGGTACAACCTAAAGTCGTCTTTTAAATAAATGACACCTGCGTTATTTTTTTAACAGAGTATTACATATATTTATACTGTAACAGGTGACTACAGAATCAAGAGGACCAATACAGAATTACTGCCAAACGTTTGAACAGTCGCATGGTTTTCATATCGGGGGAAGAATACAAATCTTGGTATTTGAATTTATTTTGTCTTTACAGAGTACTGCATGGAAGTTGAAGTAAGTAGATGGAAGAGTAATTGTTTACATACCTCGTTGAAGTGAGTGAACAGATACTATTGATTTTCTTTTTATTTTTATTTTGCACAAAACTGCCATTTTATCTTGTGATCCTGTAGACCAGATAAGCGCGCACTGCCGCTTAAACAGTTCGAATTGACTGAGTGATTGGCTTTTTGCCATTTTACATGTGCCATAACCAAAAACAATAAAAAAGCCACGGCCAAAAGTCGAGTAGTGACAAGCGCGTTATTTTGCTGCGCGTGGGATTCGTCATCTGACAACAAAGGAAGAAGCACGTGACAGTTAACGCAAAAAGAAATATTAGCACACACTGTCTTTTTTTCCGATCACAGACCGTATGATGGCACGTGATGTTCACCTTGATGTGTTACCAAAAAAAAAAACGCGGCCGGGCAAAGAGGCTTGTTTTACAGCCAAATCGGGAAGTGTCATCTCTTACTTCCCACTTCTCAAGTTATAATTGTTTGAAGTGCTGTGGGACAGAAGACAAGCAGATTCGCATCCATTCTAAAGAGTCTGAGAATGAATATTGTTTTATTGTCCTATTTGTCCTTGTAGGTGAGTGACGATTTTTGCTAGCAATTTAATAGCGGAGTTAGGCTACTTCAACTCGGTGGTACAAATTTTATATGTTTGAATGAGACTCGTTTGCATTTTGTATTCACTTTTAATGTTTAAAATGTCTCTTGGAAACGAGGCGAAACATGTGTTTCTTGTTGACTAGTTAACATGAACAGAAGTCGGTTTTTTTGTTGTAGTGCTCGCGCAGTGGTTCAGAATCTTTTCAGCAAACAGTTACTACCAAAAATATTTATAAAGCTTAATAACCACCACCATAATGACAACGTTAAAATACAGTGTGGTAGTCGACTTAGGTGTCAAACTCAAGGCCCGGGGGCCATCTCTGGCCTGCCGCATCATTTGATGTTGCCCGAGTAAGGAAATTGCATACATTGATTTCATGTTTCTTGCTAAAATACCCCAATTGCCAATTGACTTCACTTTTAGTAATGTTGATGTATTGACATTTTTACTTTTCAATTCCCCTTTTAAAATAAATTTAGGTTCAGTGGCCCACGACAAAAATGAGTTTGACACACCCGGTAGTCTTTATCAAGTATAAGGCAGATTTTTTTCAATCCTAATAGCCGTTGGTTGTACATCACCTTGTCTTATACATTTTATCCTCAGCTTCCTGATCCTGATGCCATTTCCATAACAATAACTCACCAAAACATGGAGCAGATGACAATCCAGCATGAGTTTGAGCACGAAACACACGACGGCCGCCTTGTGTCCATCACGCCCGACGAAACCTACTTGCTCCTCACCAGGACAAATGAACACCGCTGGTATGTCCGCACCAAACAAGAAGACACTGCGCCAATGTACATTCCGGCCCAATATGTGCGGAATGCTCAAGGTGATTCCTGCCAGTTCTCCACCTTTGGGGTATGTGACGCCAAAGCTGAGGTGACCCCCGAAAGACACGCACATGAGGGAGGGGACGCACCTCTCGGCAAAGTGGAGATGACTATCGGAACGGATGAGGAGGATCTGTCGCCCGATTGCGACGTCGTTGCAACACAAAAGGTAGGACCCCGGCATTACTGTATCAGGACGGGTTACATAATTTAAAAGTACATAGGACACACATTACGCCAAAGGCTGTATGACCTTCTACTGTAATTTATAGTACCATCACGAGTCATGATTTACAAATTCACCTATTCCCAAATTTGGGGGAAATGATCCTCTGTTATTTGCAGAAAAACTCAGCCATTCGCATTTTTTTTTTTTTTTTGCTCTTTCTGAATGCCCCAAGAGGCCACAAGACGGCGCCAAATCCATGTTGACAGGAAAATACAGTCACAGCGGGCACCTCGATGGTTGTGCTGTCTGTCCAAAGAAATATGTTAACATGTTATAAGATGAGTTTAAAATGATAATTTGTAAGAATTTTACATTTGGCAAACTTTACAACCTAACTGTACACTATTTAGTAGTAGTACTACTTAGCAGTATGTGTGTGTGTATGTTTGTACATTATGTCATTACTTCTTCAAAAATTAAAACGACACTTTAATTTTGCAATTTTCACCAATGAAACGTGAATATTTTGCCTATAATGAACTTCATTATATTTTTAATGTACGAATGACACCTTTAAAAATGCATTTTGCCACTTGCTGTTGACAGAAAATGACATTATAAGAATTCAGGGCTCCGGTCACGACCAATCCGAACTTCATTCGAAGCGTGATTGGTTGGCATCTATTCTTTCTCCTCCGTGAAGAACTTTCGAGTGCGATTTTTCATGTTAAACTCTTTGGGCGTGCGGGATTAGTAGCGTTGCCATTCATTTCGATTGGAAAGGAAGATTCTATTTGAATGAAATGGAGTGGTGAGTTGCGAGTTTAGGGATGTGATTGAGGAGATGTTTGTGCAGCCAGCTCATCAGCATGTGAATAAGGTGGAGGAAGTGGAGGAGGAGGAGCCTCTCGGGCATGAACACCAGCTGATTTGAGTCTTCCCCCCTCCCCCCCACTTCATTGAGAGTTTGAATTCACTCTGCATCAGGTTTTCAGGGTATTCCACCCTTTCGTTTTCGGAAAGTCGTCTTCGTCATGGCCAGGGGAACTTAAAGCGACGACTGAGTCAGTGTGTCAGTGTGACAGGTGAGAAACAGGTCTCGTGGGCTGGCTGGCAGACAGGCAGGAAGGAGTTAAAGTAGGCAACCGCCACGCCCAACCTAAACTGCAGCTTCTCGAACGTGCACCCCGTCCTCCTCTTCTATCCGCTCCTGCTCCCAGGAATATGCTGGTGCCACCGTGAACCGTCTTGTTTACTGGATGGCACCTGTTTGAACGGCAGGTGAGTGCATACGCACCCGTTTCCGGGGTGGGGGGAGGTGCCGTCAAGGCGCCCAGGTGACTTGTTGTTCAGCTTCTTCGTGTGTGTGTGTGTGTGCGCGCATTTTTCAGGCGCACAGTTTGACTTGAGAATGTGTGTTTGTGAATGAATGAGCCCCTCGCTGTCAACATGCCTAGCATGTTACACCCCCCTCCCACCTTTACTATGGGGGGGGGGGGTTGCATGGTAATGTCAGGAGAAAGTGAAAAGGAAGGGGAGAGAGCGTGCGTGCGTGCGAGCAAATGGCAATCCAGAAAGCCCAAATTCGCTTTCCAATCTTTGGTGCCCACCATGCATTCTTGGATATGGATTTTTTTGTTTTTTGAGTAAATTGTGCATAAAGTACTGAAACATGGAGGATGCCAAGTTAAATTCACTTCTTCAGGTTATCGCCCTGAAATTTCCTCCAAAAGACCAGCATCCCTCACTTTTTTGAGAGTGCTTTTATCACATTATTTTTAAGGGAAAAAACTAATTGGAAATTGTGCCCAACATTGTCCCCCCAAAAAAAACATGGTGCCGAGCACTGTGATGTCATTTTCTGTCGACAGCAAGTGGCAGTACAAGCCAAAATGGCCGCCCCCATACGCGGATAAAAACGGGTGGATTTTTCTGCCTAATTCATATTCCACAACTGCAATATTAATCATAGCACCAAGTTTTTAACTGGCTGCCTACAGCATATTATAAGAAAAATCATTTGACGTATCATTTTGATGGTTCCCTACGATAGTACTTATTTTCACATTATTAAGTAAAAAAAAAAGATTTGTTTCTGACGTGATGATGGACAGCTCAGCTGACAACGCCACATTAGCTACACCAAACAGCTGCTGCACTGCATCATACCAAAGAGCCGTGCCTAATATTTCGACCCCTCGCAAACGCACCTGACCGCGACAGAAAAGTAGAGACCGATCCATGGGGCATTATAGCTGTCAATCAAAACGGAGCTCTCGTCGGGTGTACCTAATTTAGCGTTCCTGGTGAGGCGAGCACACCGTGCTTGAAACATTGCATGCCGATAAACTGCTCCAACAGGTCGTGGCGGAGATTCCCGCCCTTCACACCTCCCCACTCGCTCACCCTTTCTGTCTTATTAAAACACGCACGCACTCACTTGTCGCTGTGCCCACGCTCGTTTTATCTCGTCGACGGGGTAGCAGATTCCCTTTCGGATACGGCCGAGCAATAGGAGCAGGAATAATGACTCCTTCAAAGATTTTTAGCCTGCTGTGTTGTTTTAATATGTCGCTCGGAGCAAAATAGCTAATATGCTTTGGATAGTTTTCCTGTTATGTAAGCGACTTAGTAGTCCACTTCCAAAGTCACCTGGCGTTGATAATTTCATCATCGCACCAAGGAAATGTCACTCGGATTGTTTCCTAGAGTGTTTAGCAAATGACACCCACTTGAAGAGGGCTCGTGTTGTGCGTAACATAGATTTTTTTTTTGTTGTTTTTGCAAACAAATTGTTTTGTTTTGTATTTAAATGGCAGTTACTTTTTTTGTGGAACTTGAGAAAAGGAAGGCAGTTTTGGGTGGAATATTTTCTGTCATGAAGGATTTGCAGTCAGGAAGTCCTCTCAATTTAGTGCAGGAAGTCCAAGTTTATCACATGAGGCCCCCCCCCCCCCCACCTTTGTGCCATTAGTTTGACTTTTGGAAAATGTTTTCATGATGTGACTTTACTGTAGTCGCACACTCACACACTTGCTATTCACATGGATCATCTCTGCCGTTTTGATGGATTCTGGGTCATGTGAAGTGTGATGTGAGTGGAAAGTTGGTTAGGGGTAGTGGAGGGGGTGGACTCAGGGGGACTCAATAATAGCCCGACTGTGTGCGCTCTGTGGCGTGATTTGGGCCCCAAATGGGTGTCCTATTGTGCGCCTGCATGCCTGCTAAAGTGGTGAAGTAATCAAGTGGCCCGCTGCTTCTTTGCGAGTCCCGCTGCAAGCAACATACACGAACCAAGCCGACACCAAATATGTTTGTAACTTGAATTTGTACAGTCGTTAAACTTGATAAATGTTTAAAGAGAAATCAACTCCAATAGAGGGCGAAGTCTATTCGTGTATGGCTTGTTTATAACAGCCCTCCAATATGGCCGCCGGTAGTGCATTGTGGGTAATTGCTAAAAGGACGGAGCCCTCTATATAACAAAGCAAACCTTTCGCGTTCGAGTAACACTTATCATCATACGAGTGTAAAAAGAAATGAACCACAATGCTTTGCAGAGCAATATTGACACCTAGTGGCAACACTGTTCCACCCCCGCCTATAGATGGCGGTAATGAACATTTCAAAAAATTGCCATGACATGGCCACAAGCAGCAATTCCCCCTTCCATCCCACCGCTCCTGGGGAACAAAAGCGTAGTGAACAAAAGTGATTTTCAAAAATACAAAATGATTCTTGTCATGCCACCTTTATTTATTTTATTAAACGGGACTGCATTAAAAAATATTTTATATTTTTTAAAAAACAGTCAATTAATGCATGGCAATGTCAGATTTGTGTGATGATACCGCCGACTTGGCCCAAAGCTAAAGGTAAGCAGAAGTAATTGGTCTATTATGTTTGTTGATTGGTGTGCCAGTCCTCGTATTTAAATTGTTTAATTTTCCACGTGGCTTTCGGTGCGTGTGGGTTTGATTCACACTCGGTGTGGATTTGAAAGGCTCTGTCTTTTTTTCGTTTGGGGGGGGGGTCAAAATGGAATGGCTAACATCCTAGCAAAGTAGCTGACTGAGTTACTAACAGGTGGGGGGGTTCTAGTATTTTGGCCGCCTTTATTGTCTGGCACGAGAGGCCGATGTGTGTTTTGGGATTGACTCCCTCATGACTTCCTGCTGTTTTATGAGTCCAAACAAACCGCACATGCTCCGTGTCTTCTTTTTGTGTCTGCGCTTGTTCACAGACAGTTACCCTCTACCCTCCATCGTTTCGCAGACAACGCACACGCGTGCACGCCCCCACCAACCCTTCCTGCTGCGTTTGCTCGCAGTTCTCCTTTCTGTCGCTCACGGATGCACTTTGCTCGTCTGCCCCAACGGTCTTGTTGATTGCGATATTTGGGCTCTTTGCCTTCATCTCCAATGGGCGCACCACGATAGACAAAACATGGTCGACCTGTATACCGGTGTTTGTCCGGGTCACCGGGTCCAGCGGGTTTTGGCCCAGTCACTGGCATCGCTTCAGGTAGGCGTTGTGAGCTTTGACGACATATGGTGGCTTTTTTTTTTTTTGGTGTGTAGTTTTGCTTTTGTGATGTGTCATATTTTGATACCTACTGACAAAACAAGCGTCGCCTGCTTCCTGGGTTGACTCGACGCTGCAAAAGACCGTGTTTGAAACCACTTTTTAGACTCCTCCGTCTGACAAGTCGTTGAAGCGAAGTGTGCGGAGCCACATTTCACACGCTGAGTTGCCGGAAATTGCGTTTGTTTTTGATCGCGCCAGATGGAGGAAAGCGAAAGTCCGATGCAGAAGTCTGTTTTGGGTTGTCACACCGGGAACATGAACACGGCGAGTGCACTCGAGTGGCAAATTGAAAGGAAATATAATATAATAAATATTATATAATATATAAATTTAATAATAATAATAGAAATAACCTCTGTTTAATCATGTTTTTGACACATTTTTAAATTGTGGTGGGGAAAAAAAAAAGCAAAATGTCTCCTTTAAAACTGCTTGGGTTGCTGTTTCGACATTTTGACAACACAGCCTGTTGCAGCACACTCCAGCATGACGACTCCCTTCGAGATTCTGGAACTTGAGGTTGATTCTGACATTCTAGAGCCCACCACCACCATTGCCTTTTTGTCCCGCGACCCTCGAATGCACCACTCTGGAAGTCAAGCCCGTCGCAGTTCCGAGACTGACACGATAAAAGGCAGCAAGAAATATTTCTATAGTGGCAATATTGGGAGGAACACTTTCGGTTTGTGGCGTGACTGTGCTGCAGAGTATTTCCTGTGAGCCGAGTCGACTTCTATCTTTTTTTTTTTTCTCGGAAAAGGACATTGGGTCCTGTCACACCTCCTGTGAAAATGATTCGGCATCACTCTTTGTTCTGAACCGTGCGCTCCCCCCCACAGGTGGACGATGAGAGCCAAAGAGCGCCCATCTACGCCAACGTAGCTCAACTTCGCCAGGACTCCACCGACTCGCTGCTCCACCAGGACGCTGACGGATGGGAGGTGCACTTTGACCCGGAGAGTGGTCAGGACTACTACTACCACCCCGCCACGGGGCAGACCACCTGGGAAAACCCCCTCTACGAGGCACCCCCTGACCCCAAACCGCTTCCCCCCTCGCCCCCTCGGTCTCCCAGCGACTTCCTGTCCACCGCCTCCCGTCCGGCCTGGACATCGGACTGGGAGCAGCTCGTGGATGAGCGCAGCGGCTGCCCGTATTTTTACAACGCCATGTCTGGGGAGACGTCCTGGGAGCCGCCAGAGCCGCTCAGCCCGTACCCGCCCCTGATGGAGCCGATGAGTGTGCACCGCTTTCACCAAGATGAGTCGGTGAGGACCTGACTGGCTGCTCTACTTCCTGTTTCCTGTTTTAGCTTCGCTCAGGGGAAGACGGCGAGTGCAGCCTCCTTTTTAATGGATTTAACCCTTGAGCGATGCCAGTTGTTCCCATTTGGCAAGGATGCAGCAGGAGTATAAAATGTCTGCAGTTCTTTGTGAGATGTTTGTCGTCATTTTGTCTAAATGGACTGTGAAAAAAAATCATTTTCGGATTTTTATTTCTGTCTCACAATGAAATTATATAAATACAATTGCAAGGTGGTTAGCAAGTCTCCGACACAGTTCTCCATCCTCCTTTGTGGAGTTTGGATGTTTTCACTTTCCCTCAAAGAAAAAAAAACAGGATTAGGGTGAAAGGTTATGGATTGGAAGTTAAGGTTAAAGTTTCGTTAACACCGTTCCACTCAAATCCCCAGCCTCAGATACCCGAAGAAGACTACAACTCGGAAGATTACCCGGCAGGCGCCGATGGACCTGATCCCGACGAGGATCCCCTGCCCATGAGGCCCCCGGCATCCCACAGGGAATACAACCTGTCCCACGTGAGCCGTGCCATCATCCCCCGGGCCAGCCTGGACCGCAGCACGCCCGCCGGCTGGAGCCTCAACGTGGAGCCCGATGGCACCTGGGTGTTTTCCAACGAGTACTCACTCGAGCAGGTTAGCTTTGACCGATCATGGAATGCGGCATACCGTTCTTGGAGGAGAGTGACCGACCCCTGCCACAAATTCATGGGTTACCATATGAAGTCTTCGTTGTGTTCCGTCACAGTGGGTCAAGTCCGTGGACGACCTGGGCCAGACTTACTATTACCTGAAAGATGGCTCCAGGTCCCAGTGGAACCTGCCCGAGGTAAGCGCACGCTTTCCAGGCAGCCTCCCGCAACAATTTCTCACCGCGTCTTCTCGTCCTGGTGTAGGTGGGCCCTGCATCGCCGGGACTGTCCCGGGAGGAAAACGGCGAGGAGGCCGAAGAGGTGAATGTCTTCAAGAACTGGAGGCAAACCGTAGGACCAGCCCAGCTCGCCTCGGTCCAAGATGACGCGGTAGGGCCACTTGCACACTTCCGGAACATACAAATAATACTGTGATTTGATTTAATTTCATTCCTCGGGTCAAAAAATTCAAGCGTGCATTTTGACACTGCGCTCTCACCGGCTTCTTGGCAGAGTTTCCTCCCGACCCACCGCAGGACCACGTCGGACTACAGCAGCGACAGCTCTAGCACGGGAAACTCTCCTGAGACGCAGCCTAACGTGAGTGATGCCGGGCGACTCGGCGCCAGCGAATCGTTACGATTTGTTGACGACCGTCTTCTGTGCCCTTTTAAGGCTTCTGGGTTTCAACTCTGGAGAAAGCCTTATTACCTGACCTCCAGGTGGCTGCGCTATAACGTGGGTTGTTAGTATGAGAGCCATAGATAACACCATCGATCTATGGCGGGCGCCGGGTGTACGCATGCGATTGCGCATTCAAAGAGCACCTTGTAGGCTTGGGCGATGAATCAAGCGTATCGGTATGACGAGAAAAGGAGCTCAGGGCAAGGCAGTTGCCCTTTTATTACATTTCACGCATTTCTATGTTGCTTAGCAACATGTTGGAGACTTTCGATGAAGAATTCACCAACATTGAGCTCATTATTTTGCAATTGCGCTCTTGCGTAATGACATCGTGACACACATTCTAGTTTGTCAGTGTGACAGGAGATTTTCATTTTTTTTGTCGGCTGTTTGTCCCACGTGTTTACGTGACAGATCATGCTAACCCGCTTTTGTACCATCCTTGCCCTGAAAAAAAGTCTCCGGTTGGATTTCAGGTGCACAACTTGGAGAAAGCCGGAATCCTGAACAAAACAAAAGTGTCTGAAAATGGCAAAAAAGTCAGGTGAGTCCAACGATCCCACCTTGAGGTATTTTTTTTTTTTGGGGTGTCGTATTCGGGAAGCTTTTGTGCTTTCAGAGTGTATCTGGTTTCACGGTGCCCTCTGGCTCCTCTGCTCCGTATGCTCATGCAGGAAAAACTGGACCCAGACTTGGACTGTACTGCATGGAGGCATGCTGACCTTCCATAAAGACCCAAAATCGACATCGCCAGGAATTTCGGTAGTTTCTTCTCCCATCTTTTCTGCAGCTGTTCCTGCAGCTGTACCTGACGTAACTGGAAAGTCAACCAAGTTTTGCTCAACAGATTTTGTCTTGACTTTGGCAATTCAAGAAATGAACTAAAAAAACTCTTTTCCGTGTGACTCAAATGACAAAACCTCCGCCGCCAGTTGACAGACACTTTTGTCGCAGGAATGCGGCACCGCCTGTTTTGTGTCCATACTCACATTTTTTTTTTTTTTTTTTGCCGCGTCCAAAGAACAAGACCAATCAGATCGTCCCGGAAGTGACGGTGGACCTTCGAGGTGCTATGATCAGCTGGGCCTCCAAGGACAAATCGAGCAAGAAAAATGTTTTAGAGGTTGCATGAACATCTTATTTCCCCCCTCACACCGACGTGAAAAATCAGCACATTTATCTTTTCCTGACGTTTTGCTCTTTCAGTTAAAAAGCAAGAGCGGTGTTGAGTTTCTGATCCAGTACGATACCGAGAGCATCATCACCGATTGGCATAAAGTATTACTGGACACCATAAGGCAACTTGTAAGTACCTATGACGCGTTTGACGCGACGACACCGTCATTGAACTGCATTGTCGGGCATGAAACTTGTTCGTAAAAATCCGTCAATTTCAAGTCGCAGAGTTCAGTTTTGGGGGCGGTGGGGAGAAAGTAGCTGCTTGTATTGATTGAAATTAAATGTTTTTGGAATGTGGGAGGAAACCCACGCAGGCATGGGGAGAATATGCTCACTCCACACAGGAAGGCCGGAGGCGGATTCGAACCCTGCACTATTTCTATTTGACATTTAATATTTTTTACGGACCGTTTTGTGAAAAGCATGATGAGTCTCGTGCTTGTTGGTCTGTCAGGAGTACCAGGACCAGCACC
This sequence comes from Hippocampus kuda, assembly GCA_901007745.1. Taxonomy (NCBI): domain Eukaryota; kingdom Metazoa; phylum Chordata; class Actinopteri; order Syngnathiformes; family Syngnathidae; genus Hippocampus; species Hippocampus kuda. Next base: position 17,428 of record CAAKHF010009007.1, read on the forward strand.
ACTCAGAGGAGGAAGACGGTAGCGACCTGTACGAGAAGATCAGCATCGCGGACCAACAGATTGCAACCGACTGGCGTCGGGGTGAGCTCCAACTGCATTGGGTAAAACCGTGCGTGGCTGCCATTTTAAATGAAGCACCTTTTTTTTTTCTTGGGTCAGCCTCCAGACCGAGTGTCAACAGCACCAGCGGCGGTGAAACCGACCCCAAGAAGGTTCGCATCAAGCTCATCAAGTTCCTCATGAAGCGGCCCTCGCTTCAGGCAGTCAAGGAGAAAGGATACATACGAGGTACACTTGAGTTATTTACGCCGCTGCCATGTGGCTGCCAGCCACATGGACTTGCGGGGAGAACAGTTTAAACACAATGACCACACTCACGCAGGAGCTGCTGTCAGCCACAGCTCACACTCATGACTCCCACCTCTAGAAGAATTAAAACTATTTAAAAAGTGATATAGTCTGTCTCGATTGCAGATTAGCACCTATTGGGGGTTTATGGTATTCTGTCCTGCCTACAGAGAATGTGTTCGGCTGTCACCTGGCCACGCTTTGCGCGCAGGAGCGGACCACCGTCCCCAGATTTGTGGAGAAATGCATAAAAGCCGTGGAGAGGAGAGGTAACACCCCCCCACCACCACCATTGAGGATCACAGCTAGTCAGCAGTAGGCCGATCGACTAATAAGTGTTGACCTGCAGGTTTGGACATCGACGGACTCTACAGGGTCAGCGGGAACCTCGCCACCATTCAGAAACTGCGCTTCAAGGCAGATCATGGTAACGGTGATGTTGTTTTATGGCTTTCAATAAATTATCTTTCTTAACGCTCGTGAAGCAGGTGGAAATGAAGTTCTTGTTTGCCAATGTTGTTGTTGTTTAACGTCTTCTCTGACTTCCTAACAGAGGAATTGGACCTTGAGGACGGCCAGTGGGCGGACGCTCACGTGCTCACCGGAGCGCTGAAGCTGTTCTTTCGCGAGCTTCCCGAGCCGCTTTTCCCCTACAACCTGTTTCGCAAGTTCATCTCTGCCATCAGTAAGACAAAACGATAAAAGCAGACAATGCGAGCGCACTGGCACAGGGGTAGTCGTTGAATCATTTCTCTCATTTCGCTAATCAAGCTTTTTTAATTTGTATTTTGTTCCTGTTGTAGGAATTCCTGATTACAACACAAAGGTGTGTTGCATTTATGAGTTGATCAAATCTCTCCCCGTCCCGAATCACGACACCATGAGCCTCTTGTTCGGACATTTACGGAGGTCAGCGTCTCAAGTCCTTTCCAGCTTTTGCTTGCTATGATCCTACTAACACGGCACCTTAGATGGAGTGTATCGATCTCATTGCTTCCATTTGTCTCATCCTGTCAGGGTCATCCAGTGTGGCGAGGACAACCGCATGACGGGGCACAACGTTGCAATTGTGTTCGGGCCCACGCTCCTACGGCCCGAGGCAGAGTCGGGCAACATCGCCATGCACACGGTTTTTCAGAACCAGATAGTGGAGCTCATCCTTCACGAGTATGAGCGCCTCTTCCAATCAGGCTGAAGGAGTTCATGTCTTGATTTGAAGATTTAACACGACACATCTTGTGACTTGATTGTGATATAGAAATGTATACAGCTATTAATATCCGCAAGCCTTTGTGAATTAAATCTGATGTAGCATGTTGGAATATAACAGAATATCTATGCTGTATTATTTGTCAAACGACAACATGCAACTACTGTACATAAAGATTAACAGACGAGAGTGGCTGCCACTGAAGGAAATGTATGTGCTGTAAATAGTAATAGACAGCATTGAAATGCTAAAAGTTATCAAAAATGTGATACAAAGTATAAACCCATAATAAATTAACTTTGTAAATAAAGGCTACTGGTTATATTTTTCTTATTTGCAACCTTGTAAAAGAGGTAGGAAAGCACAGGACACACACTGCACTCCTCTGCAGCCAAATGCAGGGCACAAATTCAATGAGACGAATTTATGTTCATATTCACAGCTATGGACAATTTAAAGTCTTCAACTAATTATAAACGCAACCACAGGCTGAACAGCGGATCCCACGCAAGACAAAATTCGAACACCGAACGTCAGAGCTGTGAGGCCGATGAACTAACCACAAACAGTATCCTAATAGTGATGTGTCGGTCGCGAACGAGCCGGTAGAAAGAGCCGGCTCTTTGAAGTGAACGATAAGAGCCGGCTCTGTCACTTTCCTTCTTTCTCCCTCTCGCTCTCTCGCGCTCTCTCTCTCTCTCTCTCTCCCCCTGTCGATGTCGCTCTCTTTCACGTGTGAAGCGAGGTTTAGCAGTGGCTCAGCTGCCGTGCTCAGAGAGGGAGACCAGAAGAGAAAGGACAGGGGCGAGGGGCCTGGTAGGTACTGTACTGCACTGAGTGCACGCTGACCACATGCTCCGTCGCGTCTGCGCAGTCACGGACAGACTGTACATACCTGTCAACTTGTACGTTTTCTCCGTATTTTATACGTTTTTTTTTATCATTTCAAATCATGTACGGCGTATTACAACTTTTATACGGGAAAAAAACCGCTGTGAACCGATCTCACCAAGACCATTCGATATACAGTGAATAAATACTTTGAGGGGGAAACGTTATCGGGGCCCTCAGAAAGTCATCCGATGTTTCCTCCCCGATATGAAACGAAGTTTGATTTCACCGCGATCCTTTGGGGTTTGCAGGTTCTTCAGCCACCGGCCCGTTGGGACCAGCAGAGAGCACCCCGCAAGCATCCAGACGAAACTTGCGTCTCAACTATTCCAGCGGAGTTGCCTTGATCGACAAAGCATCTTGAAACAGTGATTAAAGTTGGCTTGCACGTTTGGAAGTGTGCTTATGGGTGTTTTACTTGCACTTTATTCATAATCGCCAAGAAAGCAAAATGGCACGATCTCTTTGTGTAACTCGTCTTCAATCGAAAACGAAATTGGCTTTGCAAACTATCTCCTGATCTCAGGATGGCATTCTGAAGGCAGGCAGTCGGAAATACTGGCGTGGTCGAGAGGTTATGTGTGAGGTTGGAGTGCCAACACATCGCCCACGAGAGACGCCGTCTCACCATTTGTTCTTTTTTTTTAACCTTCAAAAAACCGGACTCGTGTGGTCAGCTGCCTTTAACTACATTAAAAAAAATCGAAATTTCCGTGCGGGGATGGCCTGATGGTAAAAGACATCGCGGAATGAGTTCGAACCTCAGTCTGCTCTCCATTTATAAATTTAACAAGAGTCGAACCCGGATTTCCCGTCACTAAAGTTAGAAGTTTGAACCAGAAGCAAACACTCCACGAGATACGCCAGGCGTCTCAACAAACATGTTCCTTTTTTGAACCTGATCATGAGGCTTACGCATTATGATTACATTTAAAAATTTCGAAATTTTCGCGTCAGAATGGCCTAATGGTAAAAGACATTGCGTGGTAGTCAGGCGAACCGAGTTCGAGACCCACCATGTGCTCAATTTATAAATCAAACGGGTTCGATTCCTTGTAAAGGGAGCGGAGGGGAGAAACTGGTGAGGTTGAGGGCTTACGTGTTAGGTTCGAGTGCCGTCACGAAGTTGAGGGCCGAAGTTCGGAACACAAGAAGCCACTCACTCCACTAGATGCTACCCATCTCTTAAAGCTCACGTCGGTTTTACCCTATGATTAGATATATTTTTTCGAAATTTTCGCGGCAATATGGCGTAATGGTAAAAGAGGACGCGTAGTAGTCAGGCGACTCGGGTTCGAGCCCCACAGACTGCAACATTTATAACTTGAGCAAGAATGGAACCCGGGTCACCTGGGGGCGACGCCAGATCTTTATCCATTCGACCACGCAGATGGCTTTGGTTATTGTTTAGTAGGTCGTATTTAGATGACTTTACAAATACTAAAACGGTTTGGTATCTGGTTATAATAATTATACATGTAAAAGCACCGTCAGATATCGTCAGTCTATAGCCGAATGGTATACGATTGGGAGTCTCGCCTGGTGAACTCAAGTTCAAATCCGGATGTTGGTAGTAAGTATTTTGTATTCTTCTTCACATTCACCTTTTCTTTTGTATATATTTAAAAGCAAGAAGTATTATAGTCAGACAATAGCCTAATGATATACGACTAAGAGTCCCAACTGGTGAACTCAGGTTCGAGCCCGGGTCTTCCCTTACTCTTTTAAATATTTTTTTCCTTCCCGGAAGTGACGTCATCACCGGAAACCTATTTAAGCGGCGACTACGAGGCAATCATTCTTTCTCACCTTCGACAGCATCCGCTCGTCCACACGCTGCTCCTGCACCGCATGCCTGTCTACAAGATCACGCAGAAACCCAACAAGGTGACTTTTTACTCTTTAATTGGCCTTTAAAACACTAACATTTCCTCACTTTCAATGGAAAGCAGCACGTTCAACGTGCTCGCACCTGGCAAACATGCAAAGCAAAAAGCTTTGCTGGAGCATTGCCATTAACGTCTCCTTTTTTCTTTCTCCAACTTCCTAGGAAAGCTACGTTCGCCGAGAGGGTAAGTACACAAAACTCATTTCTAAATTCACAATTAAACCGAATATGCATGTGTCCATACTAATTGTGCCATTTCTGTTCACAGGTACAAATCTTCAAATCGCGTCTAAAATCGGACACTTGCTGTGCGTTTCAATGTGGAATTTCAATTGTGAACCATTTGGAGCAAGCCCAACTAATTTGTCTCTTTTCTGTCCACAGGCTTTGCATCTTTTACAGAATGGCCAAATTGACTGCAACAAGGTAAAACTGCCGCATTTGAATACATATCAGACTAAATCCCAAATGTGTCGATTCTCATTTCTGTCTACGCAGGCTCACCTCGACAGAATGACCCTTAAAATGGCTGCCATCCTGTGGCGTTTGGGTCTTCCAAATATGGGGGTGCCCAGCCACACGCTTGGAAGGTTTGAATATTGAAGAGTCAAGAGCTAACGTTACCGTGTCTTTCAGGCCACCGTGCTGTCGAAGAAGCGTCCAGCTCTTCACAAGTGAAGCCAACTCTTTTATAGAGGTGCACATGTGCGAGTGCTCGTAATTACATCAGCACATGATTGAGCACAGGTGTCAAATCCAGAAATCTGAAAAGTTTGAACCACAGGACCTCCGACTCAACCAGCTCCTGAAAGCTGGTTGAGTAGGCGCACCTGTGGCTAAAATCAAACTGTGGCGGGGCTCTTCTCTGGCTCTCGCACACTGAGACAAATGATCATTTGAATCAGGTGTTGCACCA
>CAAKHF010009009.1:1880-16351 GCA_901007745.1 Hippocampus kuda
CCCCCCTCAAATGAACTAAATAAAATCACATTTGGGGCAAATACAATGTAAACGTCTGATAATGCTTGATTGCCTTTAAACATTTAATCTCATGCACCACAATTTGGGAATGGCACACCACAGTTGGGGAATCCCTGTTGAAAGTCACTCAAAGATGCATTTTTAACACTTGGGGCTGATCCGACGGCGATGTCTGTTTTACTCTGTAGCCTTGGCTTGAGGCCCTCGCTGGCTATCAGTGTCCAGGCCTAAGAGGATCATGTGTTAGCTGATATCTTAGCTCAGTGGGGTGCTGAAATGGGAAAAGTGGGGAGTCTGGAGGAGGTAATGATGGACCACGTTCTCCTGAGAGGTCAGGAATTCAGGCCGAAAGCAGGCACAGTGGCGTTGTTTCAATCATGTTATATAGTTTGCATGTAGAGGCAACAGAGCTTTTCTGAGCTTTTGTATGAAGATGTTTTTGAGGTTGCGCAAATGACATGTCAGACGCTCCAGAGTCATGGATGACAGAGCAGGAGAAGCGGCTAATAGCTCCCTCTCTAGCCCAGCGCTAAACACTCCCTCTGCAAAAATGATTCCTCAGGGGAATCAATGGCTCCATTCTCTTCTGGGCTGCAATTTTCTTGGTGGCGCTCGACCTCAATGTGTAACACTAGACAGCGATGAGGGAAAACACAACATAATACTTGTGTGACCACTCAGTGGTTCTTCAGTTGCAATGCATCGTAGTTGAGAAGTGTTTCTAAAATTTGGGTTACCTGGTTTAAGCCACAAAAGGAACAAAGATGAATATATTGTTTAAAAAAAACAAAACAAAACAAAAACTCGATGATGGCATTAATCAAAACTGAGCATTATTATCTTTTCATTTCGAGTGCAGATGCACAGGTACAAGAGGCTAGCTAGCTAGCTCGCTGCAAACTCAATTACCTGCGAGATAGGTAAGCAGAACTTAGCCTTCGGTTGCTAGCTAAATGGTAGATTGATAAAAAGCTAGCAAGAAAGCCAGGCATTCCACTCACTGACATACAGACTGATCACTCGCAACATACGGTAGCTATGATAAGATAGTTAAATGCACTTCTCACAAAAAGTTGGTAATACTGTATGTTATTTTTCTTTTCGCTGAAATTTCATGGTGAACCAAAAATGCAATATAACCTTTAAATGTCAATTTATTTGACCGTGTCTAAATCTTTTGATGTGAATGTCCAATGGTTCAGTTTCAGTACTTTTTGCACGATTTGCTTTGCTCATAGGTGTGTGTTTTTTTTATTTTTTTTAAATTTCCAAGGTCTATTTATTTCTGTGACACATAAGTCACATGATCGTATATTCTCTCTGTGTTTCTGTAACAACCGGCTTATGACTTTCTGTGACACTATATTTGATTAAAAAATATATAAATAGTTTGATCAGTAGCTATCTTAGCTCAAATGCTAAATAGCTGGTTGTCTGATCACTTGCAAGATAGCAGATTGACGGGCCACAATCTTATCGAGTGGAATATGATTTTCTCATGCAAAACTCTAAAACACAAGAGCTAGCTGGTAGAACAGTGGCGTCAACAATGACTTAAGCAAGCCCAATAGTATTTGAGACTGCCATATTTCGGTTTTGATCTGTGGCCCACATTGTGTTGGTGGTGTCTAACAAATGTCTGCTGGCTACACATTATACTTAGCAAACATATCAGCTTGATCATTTGAGGTCCAAACTGTTAGCTTTTTTGATCCGCAAGCATATATGTCAACTCTTCAGTCTTTGTTGAAATAGATCAAATCCCTTCTTTGCCTACAAATTATCCGAGCCCTGGAATGAAACACACCCATTTGGGTTAATTCTGTGATAGAATCCAAGTGCGGGCCAGCACCTTGGGCGCACCATCAAAGACGTACCAGTCTATTTGTCTGTATCCTCATTTTGATGGATCCCCACAAAAATGTCCAAACACACAGAGCCAAACGTTTAGTGGAAAAACAAACGTCTCCGTTTCAACTCTTTACAGTGTTCATCGTGCTTTCTCCTTTTTAATCCTCCAGTAATTGTTCTCTCAGGGAACCGCAGGGATGACTCCACTTCACCCTGAGAAGGCAGCCTCGTCCTTGGCCACAACATCTCCGCTGTCTGGCCACAATCGCTTGGCATCGCACCATCCACCCGTCCATTACTCATGAGTTCCAGGGGTGCTCTGGTCGCGGGCTTCCCAAATAAATTATTACACGTCTTTGTGTCAAATACCAAACGGATGACGGAAGCCCCATCCTTGAGTCTGCACGAATGGCCGTGTGAAATTAAAAAAGGTGCGGTGACGTAACAACACAATCAGGCACTTCTATTATTGCAAGGGAATGTGAAAGGTGCGCGGGGTGGCACCGTACAAATTAAGCAGATTGCGACTCAAGTGCTCATGGCACAGCAGCAGAGTAAAGTACCCAAATCAGCTTAATGCAGCTAAGCCTAAATATTTATAAAATCAGTTGTAATGGGCTTCTACCCTGGCAGTACTATTCTGTCCACTCAGTGCAGGTTCGAAAGTGGTGCCTTTTCATATTAAGGGGTGGGGTGAGGTGTGTGTGGGGGGGTGCAGGAGGGGGGCTTGTTCATCGCTTGCCAAATAGTTGGTTGGTTTATTGATTAGTTTGTTGTTGGACGGTCATTAATTAGCTAGTACCGGAGTTGTTTTTTAGTTTTTACTGCTTACATTTTGGGGTCATTTCATTGGTCTTTAGGGTCTGAGATTGTTGGACAGTTCATTTGTCAGTATGTCGGTAAATTCTTGTTCAATTTGTTCGTCTCATGGTTGTTGTTCAGCTGGCTGGTGGGTCATTGGTTAGTTTATTGGTGGAAGTCAGGTCGTCATTCTGTTGATTTGCTTGGTGTGCTTGATAATTAGTTCATTGGTTGATGGGTTGGTAGTTTTTTTTTTTTAGTTTTTGGGTCAGTGAATTGATTGGTAGATTGGTGGGTAGTACTGGTGACCCGGTGGTCCAGTGGTTAGCGTGTCGACCTCACAGTGTAGAGGTACCGGGTTCAATTCCAGCTCCGACCTCCCTGTGTGGAGTTTGCATGTTCTCCCCGGGCCTGCGTGGGTTTTCTCTGGGTACTCTGGTGTCCTCCCGCATGGCAGGCTGATTGAACACTCTAAATTATCCCTAGGTGTGAGTGTGAGCGTGTGCCCTGCGATTGGCTGGCAACCGGTTCAGGGTGTCCCCCGCCTACTGCCCAAAGACAGCTGGGATAGGCTCAGGCACCCCCCGCGACCCTTATGAGGATAAGCGGATCGGAAAATGAATGAACGAATGATTGGTTAGTTTTTTTGTTTGGTAAGTTCACAGATCTCTGGTTAGTTCATTGCTCGATAAGTTGGTCGGTTGTTGCTAATTTTTGGTCAGTTAGTTGTTTAGTCGATCCTTGGTTCGTTTGATGGTCACTTAGTTGATTTGTGGTTCTCTGGTTAATTCATTGATCGGCCAGTTGGTAGGTTGTGGCTGAGTATGTTGGGTGGGAGTCCTGGGATAGTTTGACATTCCATAGGTTGGTAGGTTGCTGGTTAGCTCACTCACTAGCCCATAGGTTGTTAGTTAGTTCGTTGATCAGTTGACAGTTGTCGGATTGCCTGTTTGTTGATCACTTCATGTAGTAAGCTTCTCCCCGAATACCATTCAGTGCTCACAATGGATTACAAAGCGTTGACTTTTCATATTATGGGGCTGTTTGTATATTGGTTGTTAGGTTGCCAGATTATCTTTTGGGATAGTCGGTGGCTCAAGTCCTTCCTCAGCTTCAGGCTCCTTCCATGCCAATACCATCCTGCCTCTAAACATGAGCTGAGAAGTGGTGACTTTTCATCTTCAGAGTTGCTGCTGCTAATTGCAAGTTTTCTCTTACCCACCCTAACCAGTGTTCAGTTACTATTACTCAGTTTTTGTTTGTACTCCAGTGGAAGTCGATACGAGTCGTAAGGGGAGCCTGTTGCTACAAGAGTCTGAGCAAAGGTCAAACATGATGGCTTGTTTTCTTTAGGATTCCTCTGGGATGTCGAGCAAATCAGGCTGTGAGGCTCTTTACCTGCAGGCAATAAAGGGGTGATGGCACCCCTGGAAGTTGAAGTATTCTTACCAGCCACATTATTGATAACCAGCAAAATGTAAAAAAAAACAATACATAATAAAAATAATAATACAATTCTCCTGGCTTTGTAGAGATTGAAAAAAAAAGAACAATCCTATTGCTTGAAATGTGTCATGTTAAATCATGCATTATTTATTGAGACTTCTCGATTCATACTGTCTCCATATCGGCTACCTTATTAGCTGCCGCTGTGCAAAACAACCAGAAATCAGTTGCATTGCCCAGGTCATCAGTTCAGCTCACAGCCCATACCTCGACTTTACCACAGTGGAACACATGCCTTCTGCTTATTTCCTCGTCGATAAGTGCACACCGCATAGGTTGTGACTTATTTGCCAGTCACATCAGGCGCGACAGTGACGAGAAGTACATGTGGAATGTTAAGCGCAGAAAGCATCAAAGAATGCACCGGGTTCTCGGTCTATGAAATTAATGATCCAGAGTGACTTCTGCGCAAATCAAAGAAAGAGTAGAGTACAGCCCAGTGGATGAAAATGACACGCCTCAAACTCCAGTGTGCTTTTCTATGGTCCACTAAACCATAATATTTAAAACACGGGGTTTTATATCCTGGATGTGGCGCCATCTTGGGATGAATGTGGCTCGCTAGGTTAATAATTACAGGATATGTTTCGAATCGTTCACAAGAACACCACAGTATTGTGTTTGTCGTGTAGGCTTTCTTCAGACTTTTTTTTTTTCTTTGTGTGTGTGTGTGGAAAGTCCAGTCATAAAACACTGCCGATTCTCTTTTAGTACAGCCACATAGGAATGCTGATAAATGTTGATCAACCACGAATTCCTGTTCCCTACAGTGGGCTTCTTGTCCAAATGTTTTAAGGCCTGACATTTGTTCTCATGGTAGCCTTTTACAAAAGATGATGATATAGGTGAGAAAAAAAATGCACAAGTGGTTGAAATCAATCAAATGCCATTTAGTTGGTCAGTCAATTCCTGTAGTTAGTCATAAGTTGGGGGTTGGTCCAATGGTGAGGTCATTGGTTAGTTCTTCCGTCAGTTTGTTGGGTAGCCACCCGCAGGGCTGTACTGTATTGGAACAGAATTACTACCAACAATCAGTGAAAACAAATCAGCCATACTCATTTAGGATTGTTTTGGACTTTGTGAATGACTTGTTTTGCCATTTTCGTTATTTGTTGTGATGTGGAAGAGTTACGGCTGTTGCATGTTGCTAGATCCTAAATGGTGTTACAAAATCCAATCAGCTGGCAAGATGCTTCTATGGTGCCCGAGCGCCACTCCCATCCATGGTGACAATCTTTGGCCACTGATCAAGAGGGAGAAGCTGTTCCCTTGGGGAACTGTAGGGGAGGCAGGGCTAGGGGGGAGAGGGGGCGCAGTGCCACTGGCGCCTGCATTAGTGCGAGATAAATCCTGCTCGCTTTGAAAACAATTAGTGTGGGGATCAAGACGAGCTGGGCAGTCTCCCCGGCGTGGCGCTGAAGAAGGGACAGGTGCCACCGGCGCCATAAGCCACTGGCGCTGCAGCCTGACAGTGTGGAACGGGCAACGGCTTGGAAAGCAAAATTCCTAAACTAAATTGAACAAAAGAGACAGCCCCAAAAGGTCCGACTGGAGTTTATTACTTCCCACAGGCATTTGAGATTTTACGTGGGACCCCTGTAAAGTTTGGCAGAAAACAAAGAGGTAGGACTGAAGGCCCATTCCGGCCCTTATATGACCTGGCCTCCTGCAACAATGAAAGCTATTTTTATCCCCCACCATAGAGGTTATGTTTTCGATTTGTTTGTTAGCAGCATTATGTTACTACCGAGGGGCCTTAGCCAAAGAACTGTGAATTGATTCCATTTTCAATATCATTTTCCAAAATTTCAAAGACAAATTGGGATTATCTGGCCTTGGTGCAGCCCTCTACTGGATGACATTCTAGTCTAATTTGTATTGGCACGCCAATGAGTCAAATGCAGATCAGGGTCGGCATTAAGGACGGAACACAAAGACCTATCCAATTTGGTTTTTGAAGATTCCCAGGGACCAAAGACCCCGTCTCACTTTTGAATCCGGCTTGATCCCGTGGTCCAAGCCAGTAAGACCCGTTTCTACAACATGACGTGATTCACCCGTACACAAACAACACACTATTCAAATGTGATCCCAAGAATAGGTCACCAAACAAATGTGCCACCAAAAGATGACAAAGACTTAGCACAAGGATAAGAGCGGATTAAAGAGTGGCCCAATCCATTCTAGTACCGCATTTAGTAGAATCAATCCCACCACTATTTACACGCCTGTGCTGCAAAGAGATGCTGATTGATTATATGTGTTGCACTGTATATCTCATATTAGTCAGAGCCTAAATGCTCTTAAGAGATGCTATATTCTATAGCAAGGCGAAATTCCCTCGTCTGCTTACTCTCATGGAAAATTCCTTTCTGTTTTGGAGTATGTACATGAACTGACATTGCACAGAAATATGATACGGGGACCATCATTTTTCCACTTTGGAGAAGCTGCGGGGTGGGGGCAGGGGAATCTCTGGCTGAAGGGGCACAGGAAGGAAATACAGGATGAGGGGCAGTTCCTTCTTCTCACAGGTTGGACATGGGGATTCCCTCCTTGAACTCCAGCGATGGAGAAGCAGATAGTTGAGACGTTCCCATGCCATGTTGTACTATCGTCTTTTCCACTCCAGTCACAGATTCTCTTTTTCCATGCTGTGTCTGGTGGGTGAAATGTACGATATGTTCATCAGCTGTCTTTTAAGGTGGGCACGTTTCCACTGTGCTGTGGAATCCTTGAGGATGACATTCAAACTCGCACTGCTGACTCAACGCAGGAAACGTGGTGGGCAGACATTTGAAAGTGGGAGTATTTTTTAATAAACTCATGGATCGTCGGTGCATGAATTGAAAGAGTATGCAATGAATTGCTTTACGATTAATGAGCAATTTGTATTGTGCATACAGTATACTGTACATTTGCAACAAATCTACACATTTTAATTTATGCTTTGTGGAGACAAATGAAAGGATGGGACTTGAAAAGAAAATATCCATCCATTTGACTTGCGGGAAACTATCACAGCTGTTTTTGGGCAGTAGGTGGCGTACGGCCTAAACCGGTTTCCAGCCAATCCAAAGAAAATATACAGTATATCGTTTATATAGTGTATATTGGGTGGCACGGTGATCGACTGGTTAGCATGTCTGCTACGCAGTGCAGAGGTCCCTGGTTCAATTCCTGGCCCGGCATTCCTGTGTGGATGTTCTCCCCGTGCCTTTGTGGGATTTCTGCTGGTACTCCGGTTTCCTCCCACATTCCAAAAACATGCACGGCAGGTTAATGGAACACTCGAAACTGTCCCTAGGTGTGATTGGGAGTCTGAATGGTTGTTTGTCTGCGTGCCGTGCGATTGGCTGGCGACCAGTTGAGGGTGTACCCCATCCAACTAATTACAAATGTATACTAGTTTATCGATCAATGCCAGAAACTGATCATGGCGGGCAGAACAATAAAATGCGCTTCCATTAGATGGCTGGATTAGTGTTACTGAATTTTGTGAGAGCATTTAGATAAAACATGAGATTATCATCATTTATTACTGATCACTTTTCATACGTTTCGTTGGGTGGTGTGTCGCGAGATTTTATTTATTTATTTGATGTCGAATGCTCGGGCTCAGCAAAGGTTGGGGAACACTGTTTTGGTGCACTATTTTATTTTTACTGAGATTTCAATACCTCATTGTGTAATATTTATCGATCAATCATCATACTGCTGGTCCCAAGCTGGGTTGCATCAAGAAGTGCATCTGGCGTAAAAACTGTCAAACAAATTGTCAGGTTCTGAAACGAACGGAGTCATGTTTTGGATTCCAGAAATGCAAGCTCAGATAAAGTGCACTAAAAATATTTATTACATAACAGCGCACCGAAAAAGTACAAACTGAAATCGCTGGTCACAAGGAGCCAGGCAAAAAAGCATAAATACAACACTTGAAGCACAACAGCGAGCAAGGTCAATAATCCGACAAGAGACGAGGCAGCTTGGCAGTCCTTAAATACATGGTAGGATTGATTGGTAAACACGGAACAGGTGCGTCTGCTTGGCGGGAAATGCCCTTCACTCCAGCTGGGGCTGAAAACAAAACAGACAGATATGACACATCTCATGTGCTTTGCTATGCTAACACTCGATGGGACAAGCCATAAAGCGCATACAATTATGATGATTTTATAACCAGCACTTAACATTGAGCAAGTTTTTGATATTGAGCAGCACGAACCAAATGTTAGAGAACATCAAAATTGAAAAAAAAAATACAATGAGTTCCCTAGTTTAAAATTCCTTACATCACACTCGTTTAGTTCCTGACGCCATTTACAAAAATCACGCTTGCTGAGTTCAGGCTCATTGTGGAACCACCTCGCGTCACGCCAAGAAACACTCCTTGTCTCAACAACAGACTACCGGCATCTGGCAAATCCACGCTACATGCCATATGCCAAACACACTTTTCTCTCATTAGACGTTGAAGGGATTGTAGTCGATTTTTGTTTATTGAAATAGTGCGGCCGGATTTATTATTTCCTCTCGTGGAGGAAATGTGAACACTTATTAAACACCTTATGCTTGGGACACATGAAGACGGAAAAAGCAATAGGAATTGGTTGAAGAATAGGAAATAGGGGAGTGTGTGGGAATTTATCTGGAGGCAACACCCTGCGTGTAGCCAAGGGCTTCAATAAAGGTCACGGCGCCGACCGCTGCCATTTATAACGGCAGAGAAAGCACATTATTCATCTACATTCCGTCAATCGCTGACAAAAAGAAAAGTAGATTTGCACAAGGTACTCACCTCGTGAGTTATTCAAATAGCCTGCATGCACACCGCCTTATTTGTAGCTCTCCAGCCGTCTTGCCAACGCATTTTTTTTCCTTCAGAAGCAAACATGTCACATTTTTGCGAGCACCTGCTGCCATTTTTCTGTTGACCCATTCTGGTTCTTTCAGGCTCCGACGAGGCCATTTGGCTTGGATTCTACGTAGTACGAAGGACTCCGTGTCTGCACATAACGGCAGAAAAGTTATTTATGAGCGGTACTGCTGACGAATGGACAAAGAACCTGCTGCTTTCAGGCAACTCGGCAGGACATCTACAGTTTTCAAGGTCTTCAAACTGCCGCGCTGGGTTGTCCATCAGTCGGGTCATCTGTTTTTTTGTATGCTCTTTTATGAAAAGACGCTACTGGTGCCCAGGTGTCCGGTTTTTCACCACACTCACCTGAATCTGTTCGTCCGGTTTTATAATTAAAGAATACTAAGGTTCTAACCTAACCCTAAACCATCAGCCTTGGATGACCCTAACCCAGGGGCCGGCAACCTAAAATGTTGAAAGAGCCATATTAGACCAAAAAAACAAATAAGTCTTGAGCAAAATATTAAGAGCCTTGTATAAGCCTTAGAATGATTTTAACTGACTTACCAGGTGTGTTGACCTTTATAATGTCGTCGGACAAAAAATCTCCATCCAAGTCGTTTTCCGCAAGTCATGACCATTTGAATGTGTTCCTAACACTCGCATCTATTGCACGTATGTCAGCTTGCCTGTGTACCTGCTTGAACATTGCACTGGGGCCGTACCTGGCCGATCACGCATGAATTAGTTTACACATAACTCTATTCAAATACTTGACATTCAATGATTAATCTGTCTTTTGTGTGCATACATGCACCCTTTGTGGCTTCCGTTCTCGCCGAAATTTCAAAACCTCCGAAATTTGGCGAGGCCATGAGAATGCGAGGGGAGGGGTGTTACTGTTACGAGTGTTCGTGCCGCAACATGGCTTCGCTCGTGAAAGCAAAACAACAAACTCAAATGCGTGTTCGTTCAATGTTGTCAACTCATATTCGGATTAATTTTAGGCAATTTTTCCTCAATTTTCCAGAGAAATTTTCATGAAAATTTGAAAATCCGGAATTTCAGGAAAATCCAGAGGATTTTCATCACTGACAAATACACATTGAGCCTTCGTGATTAAATGTTTTTTACCCTGCAGTGCATCCTGTAGAGCAGGGGTGCCCATCCTTTTTTGACGGAAGATCTACTTTTCAATCAACCAATCTCCCGCGATCGACCCGTTACCGCACACCCGCGCATACGCACGCACTTACACACGCATGCTGTAATGAGCACCAGCCATCACGTCCCCTAAGATGAACAAGGCAGGGAACGCACTTTTTCAGCGTGTTAACTATCGTAGCTGACGTGTACCATTTAAAAATGCTTCTCTCGACCTTCCAGATTCCCATTCTTTGCCAGTACCGTTGGTGAATTCTAAACGAAACGCCACTTTTTTTTAAACAACAGCCACCTGCCCAGCATCCCGTCCTGCTAATAGAAACGTGTCGCAGGCTATGACGCAAATCTTCGTTGACAGAAATGTTGGCATTTAATATTTATTCCACACATTTTTATAGCATTTGAAAACATTAAGAATGTTTGTGCCATGTTTGTCCTCTTACAGAAACCATATTAAAACAAAAAATATATATTCCCCCCCCCCCCCCCCCCCATCTTTTTCCATTTTCAAACATTTTTGAAAAAGCTTCCGGGAGCCACTAGGGTGGCGCTATAGACCCGCATGCGGCTGCAGAACCATGGGCTGCTGACCCCTGCCCGAACCCAATCCTAACCAGAACCTCTACTCCTCCTTCGAACTCGAACCTTTTCCTAAACCCAAATCTAGAAGTACTCGTGTCAAAACGTCACAACCATTTTCCAAATGCAAACCACAAACACAACCTGAATTATAACTGTGAACTTAAATAAATGAAGAACAAGAGGTTTGATGTGAGTCATCAAAACAAAACAGAACAAAACAAAAAAAAGAATGACAGCCGATTTCCATGAAACTTTGTGGATGGGTGAGACCTTCCACGCATGAACCCATTTTGTTGGCAGCGCAGATACATTCTTCATTTTTGTTGTCTTTCGTTGTTCCAGTCCCCTCCCATCTGAGACGAGCGGGTACAGTGACTAACCGGATCGAACAAATGGACAGAAGTGAAATGGACATGTTTTGGGGTGTTCGGCCTGAGCGGTGTTGGGGAAAATCCGTTTTGTGGCATCTTGAGCCACTTGCACACTGGCCATGTAAGCTGGCATTTTGCCAACTCTCCGTTCAGTGCGTAAGGGACCAACGCGGGCTTGGAAGGCTGAAATCCACCAGGGAATTTTCCGGTTTCCAACTTAGTATCAGAGACTGAACACCAGCTGCCATGACCAGAGTGCGAAGTTTAACACCTGAGACTTACTGTCTACACCCTTTTGTGTTGAGAGCAGCTGTTGCTGTCCCGACATGCGTGAAAGCAGCAGTGCCGAGCTTCGGTGAAGAAAGCGTGCTGCTACTGTTTCGCATTTGATGCCAATTTGTAGGAAGGCAAGTGTGAAAGCAGCTTGGAAAAGAAAGATTCAAAAAAAAAAAGCTTGGAAAATACCATCAGGCCAGCATAGTGACCTAAGAGTTAGTCACTTCTGCCTCACAGTTGGGGAGCTCTTGGTTCGAAACTTGGCTCTGATCATCCTGCAGGGAATTTGCATGTGTTGCCCATGCTTGTGTGGGATTTTTGTCCAGGTACCCCGGTTTCCTTCCACATTCCAAAAAGGCATTTTGTTTCATCGAACACCAAAGGTGTGAATCTAATTGTGAATGGTTGACTTACTGTTTGTGTGCCGTGCGATTGACCAGTTCAGAAAATTAATGGATGGACTATATATCACTGATTCGGATTCTAATTCCATATTTTCCCCCAACCGCATTTTGTCTCGGCAAATCATAATCGAAGACGAATCCCTTTGAAAACAGTATCATTGGCAAATTAAAAACACCATTTGACTGCCCGCATTCTCAGAAATTTTTCATCATCTTTGGGCTTTCACGTCACTTGTTATTACTGCAAAGTGAATTTCTCACTCGTCTGAAGTACTTCAGGCTCCGTGTAACGATTAAACATTGTATGTCCTGGAGGCCCGCCACATTTTTCTATTGTGGGATTTGCGCAGTAGCAGACCCCTCGCTGGTTTCCCGCGTTCTTAGAGCAAAGTCGACTCCAAGTATGTTCTGACATCAGCCGCTGACCAAGGCTGTCAAACAGACTTCAAAACATGCACTTAGGCAAAAGTGTACACTCCCTTTTCCCACATCCCATCCCAGAGACCTTTATGCTGTCCACACAATGGAAATCCAAACACACAAGAAAGCGTTTTTTTTTTCCTCCCATGCAAATGTGAAATCCATACAGGAAGGAGCAAAAATATGCCGTTGGAGATTCGCCGTGAGCCCAAAGAAAACAACATTCTGCAAAGTGCTCGAGCCTCGACATCCTGCGGCCTTTTCGCCCGTGCTGCCAGCACCGCATCAACTTGACAAATACTGAAGGATGTGACCTCCTGATCTGAACCCAAACTTACCTTAAGACCGTGGTCAGCTCAAATCTCATTGCGCCTACCGTCATTTGTGTTTCCAGTCGAATGGACAAATATCAAAACCGCAACGCTTGATGGGCGCCATCAAAATTTAAACTCATAACTTGCCGCAAACTTGGTTTTTGAGGAACGGACTCGTCGGAAGACTGTGTGTAATTACATCCTATCACAGGGCGGGCCACTGTTTGGATTAGCTGTATCAGTTTGCAGATAATATGGACTTGTGTGGCATTTCGCAGTCATCTCAAATGAACACGAAGAAGAAGAAGAAAAAAAAAGGTACCTGATAGCTAACAGGTGACAAATGACAGCTCGGCTGCCGCTCGCCCTTGTCTCTATCGCCGTGCGCCCGACCATCGATTCAGTTTTCTGCTTGAAGTTTATCTTGTGACGTTTGAGGTAAACACTTGTCAGCAGATAGCATCGGCGGTCCCAGCGGGCAGGGGACAGGCTGTGGGAAAGTATATACAGTCTGAGCGGTACCGCAATGATCATCACCCTCAGCCCCCTCAGATGGGACTGTAATTGTTGCTTGTCTGAACACCTCCTCCCAGTCTGACAGACACTGTCGCCTGAAACCAATCACTCGGAAAAAGGGATACGCTAAGAGTCCATCCGTTATCCATGTTGTACAACGCCGGTCCTTGTTAGGGTCCCGGCGGACTTTGGGCGAGGAGCGGGGTACATCCCGGACTGCTCGACCGTCAATCACAGGTCACATAGACAAACGACTCTACTGTCACACCTACAGACAATTTAGAGCCTTTAATGAACCCAACTTGGGTAGTTTTGGAATGCAGGAAGAAGCCGAAGAAAATCCTAAGCAAGCATTGAGCTGAAATCAAAAGGGCGAATTACTAGCTGGCAAAATCACCGTTCTCCCATTTCACATCCTAAAAGTGCCAAATATTAAAAGGTAGAAAGTGAGCGCTCTTTAGCCCTGTTTGCACCAAGCGACTCAATTCATTGTATTATTTTCTGACCCATACCGTCCCACCTTTCAGCGCATTTTTCATGTGGTGGTTCCGGTTCACTTATGCAGGGTGGAGCTAAACACACTCCTTTGTTCTTTGATTGGTTGACAGAGAAAAGTCATTTCCGTATGGAAGATAGCACAATGGCATATGTAGAGCAGAACTAGAGGGTAAGAAAAAGTGCATTTTATAGGCGACATATGCTTTCCAAGTTTCCAGCTGTCATCATAACAAGTCTAGGAAATGATTTCTTCGAAACTTTTCCACTTTTTTTTCCGCTTGTTTTGAGGGGGCGGTCCTGTTTCATTAACTTACCGCGCCCTCTCTACTGCAGCATGCGGCAACGCGACTTGGATTTTTATGACAATAACGAATCCATCCATCCATCCATTTTCTGATCCGCTTATCCTCACAAGGGTCGCACGGCATGCTGGAGCCGAACCCAGATGTCTTTGGGCAGTAGACGGGGGACACCCTGAACTGGTCGCCAGCCAGTCGCAGAGCACACAGACAAACAACCATTCAGACTCCCAATCACACCTGGGGACAGTTTCGAGTGTTCCATTAACCTGCCGTACATGTTTTTGGAATGTGGGAGGAAACCGGAGTACCCGCAGAAATCCCACAAAGGCACGATCCACACTCACAGTCACACCTAGGGACAATTTAAAGTGCTCAATCAGCCTACCATGCATGTTTTTGCAATGTGGGAAGAAAACAGAGTACCCGGAGAAAACCTACGCAGGCACGGGGAGAACATGCAAACTCCACACAGGAAGTCCGGAGCTGGAATCGAACCCATGATGAATCCATCGCTTGGTAAACATGACTTTCAATCATACCCATGAAAGACCAATCACATACGGCTTTTGCCTCGTGCAATTGTATCG
>CAAKHF010009014.1:5283-19886 GCA_901007745.1 Hippocampus kuda
TAAGAATGCTCCATCATCATCCCATATATAAATTCATTCATCTTCCGAACCGCTTCATCCTCATTAGGGTCGCTGGAGCCTATCCCAGCTGTCCTCGGGCAGTAGGCGGGGGACACCCCAAATTGGTTGCCAGCCAATCGCAGGGCACACAGAGACAAACAACCATGCACACCCGCACTCACACCTAGGGACAATTTAGAGTGTTCAATCAGCCTGCCATGCATGTTTTTGGAATGTGGGAGGAAACCGGAGCACCCGGAGAAAACCCACGCAGGCCCGGGGAGAACATGCAAACTCCACACAGGGAGGCCGGAGCTGGAATCGAACCTACCTCTGCACTGTGAAGCCGACGTGCTAACCACTGGACTACCGGGGCCGCCTACATATATATATATATATATATATATATATATATATATATATATATATATATATATATATATATATATATATATATATATATATATATATATATATATATATATATATATATATATATATATATATGTATAAAAATATACAGTATATATAATATATTTGTGTGTGCATGTCTGAGCTGAGTTAAGCATTGTATTGGAACAGAATGAGCAGTCACTTTATCCAGTGATCCATCTATTTTCTAATCCGCTTATACTCACGAGGGTCTTGGGCATGCTGAAGCCTTTCCGTGCTGCCTTCGGGCAGTAGGCAGTGGACACCCTGAACTGTTTGCCAGCCAATTACAGGGCAGACATAGACCAACAAACATTCATGCTCACAATCACACCTCGGGACAATTTAGAGTATTCCATTAACCTGCCATACATGTTTTTGGAATGTGGAAGGAAACCGGAGAAAACCCACACAGGCACGGGGAAGAACGTGCAAACTCCACACAGGAAGACCGGAGTCGGAATCGATCCTTGCACCACTGCACTGTGAGGCGGACATGCTCACCAGTCGACCGTGCCATACTTACTTGTAAACCTAAAAAAAACTAAAAACATTTTCAAACTTAAAGATATGAATTCAAACATTTCAGACAGGCTGAAGGGCGTCAAGCCAGATTTCTGGTGCCGCGCTGTGTATGGTTCCATGTTGTCATTAGAATTTCCAGACATGATACTTACACCCTAATAAATGGAATCCTCACTTTTCAACGACATTCTTCAGATATCGCAATAAAAAGTGTGAGAAAGCATATCTGTGTTGACATTTGGTCAGGTCAGCGATGTACCCACATTGGAATTGTTGCCATAGGTTTATAATATGATTTTATCAGCAAAGCCGAGCAGGTTTGTAAATGACTGTGGTTGAATATTGTACAGCTCATAAGTGGGGTTATTCGAAAACAAGGTCTAAATAAGTTCTTAACAGAGCCTAATGCTACCTTGATAATGGATGCATCATGGGTCATTATACAAAATTTCAGTAATCAATAAAAACAATAGCAATGGGCTATTTCATGCCTATTGAAAACAGTGCAGTAATGCATGCTGAATAAGCCGTTGTGAACACCATTTCAGACCTGTCAGATGCACGCTGCACAGACACAGGCCCGCCCACTCCACTATCCCACCACAGAAGCCCCCTCTGCTGCTCTTCAGTTTCAATATTTCACCATCACTTAAGCATCTAATGGACCCCCGCATCATCAAAGCAAGAATCCTGGTTAAATGAGGTGTTTTTCCTCATCCTCGTCTGGGTGTACCTTCATTGGCGTGGAACAGCTGTATGCACAGGCTACAGGAACCCAGAGCCATGTCATCCCAACTGTCTCACAGCAGAGATCATCCACGCGTCAGGAAATCGCCTTCTGACTCTTCTTCGTCATCTTCGTCGTCACCAGCCAACGAGAGCCTGCGGGTGAGCTGTCGGTTCATTTTACGCTCACGGAGGAATTCAATCAATGTGTGCCCTTTTCTTTGCATCTGGTGTAATTCGTATGAAAATGAATCCCCTTTCTGTTGGCAACGTGGGGCCAGGGAATGTATTTTACATTGGAAAAATCTCCAAAAAAAAGTATCTATACTGAAATAATGAAGATGTGCTCGTCTCAATTCACTTAGTGTCAAATGTGGGCCTGTTTAGTTCAACACAGATAATATGCTGTCTGAATGGCAACAGGTTATACAAAGGTTACAGATAAGTGTACCTTCTGCCATCTAGAGGAAGAGAATTTAGTTAGTTCTGCCTGTCACTATACGTCGCGAGCATCGGTTGTTGAACAAAGATATATATTTTTTTTTGTCGGACATAAATCTTATTTTTTGTGTTGATAAAATCCCGTGATGCGTCTGACAGCTTTAAAGAGCAAGAAACCACATTTGCTAAAGCCAATGGGACCATGACACAGCTAAAGGGCACATCTTTTGAAAAAATGTACTTTTGTAGCTTGTATACAAATAGTTGGGTCTCTGGAGTGTCTACCCACCCATTAAGTATGAAATTAACCAACTCATTTTTTTTTTTTTTGTCTGCCTATTTCTGAAAATGTTTCTCTGAGCGAGCCCTTTTGCAAGTCTGTGTCACGGTTAAAAAACAAAACAAAACAAAACAGAAAAACTGTCATTCATTTGCATAATAACCATCCCCACATGGAATTTCTCCGCCCATGACAGATGAACTAGCCTCGGTCATGACCAAGGGCCATTTTCAAGCAAAATCCAAAATCCTACATGGAAGCACCACCATATCGGGGCAAATAGTTAATTAAAGTGATACTCAGTAAATTGTATTCCTCATACTGTCTTGAGCAGCCAGACGCTTTCATTGTCAGTTTCATTTCCTGTCCGACCATTATCATCACATGTCATCAATAGTTCTCCTTTGTGGTGTCATCACAACAACAACTAACTTTAGATCAGGGGCGGGCAAAGTCTGATGCTCAAAGTCATTTATAGATTAGGTCATAAAATATTATAGTTCACAGTTAATTTGTTTAGAATTCATTATCCATATTTCCTTTTTTAATGTCAATATATATGTCAGATTGTATGTACCCGAAACGTATTTGTAAAATGGCTTAATGCGGGGATCGGCAACACGCGGCTCCAGAGCTGCATGCGGCTCTTTAGCGACATCTATTGGCTCCCTGGAGCTTTATAAAATTTTTTGAACATGGAAAAAGATTTTGATAATAGGCTAATAAAGCTCAAATATATATAGATACATATAGATACATGTTGCAGCTCTGAAAAAGGAGAGCTGTGGTGTTGGTTTTTTAAAACGTACACTTTATTTATGCTTTTAACAGTCTCGACGAACACGGACATGTCTGCGTCCGACTCCATGCCTTCTCTCTTCTCGTTCAACTCGAGAGGCGTTCAAAGACAGCCTGCGAAAAACGGAAATTCATGATCACTTCACTGACACTAAGAAAAGCGAAAAAAATGCACCAAAACAAAAAATCAAGCGAGGACATCACAAAATAAATTCAATGACGGCGTTTGTGAACACACAACAGAAGAATACTGTAAATAACAAACAATTCTGAGACAGTCCAGTCTCTTACATACAAACAGCATGTGTTTCTTTCGTAAGTTTTATAGAAGGTTTTTATTTTTTTTGTGGCTCCAGACATATTTGTTTTTTGTTTTTTTTGTCCTATATGGCTCTTTCAACATTTTGGGTTGCCGACCCCTGGGTTAATGTAATATTTTCATTGGACTATTATATTCCATGAGATGAATGAATAAAAAATAATACATGCATTTAATTAAGACTTTTTTGACAACACAACAGCTACATGAATCCAACAAATATTACCAGTACATGACTTCATAATGCGAGGTGAATTCTCGCGACATTTGATGACATCACACATTCAAATGGTTCGAACACCCACATTTTGTTTGACCTTTGGAACCAGAAATGTTGTTGGATTTGGAAAATGTGGAAACATAAATGCAGAAAGTGAAAGAGGATGGGGAGAGTGTAAAAAAAAAAACAAAAAAAAAAAACCAGGATGACAGTAGACAGAAGAGAAGCGCTTGGATCCGCTTGTGGGAACTCAGTCGCAGTATTTATGGCTGTTTATCTCTCCCACTCGTCCTGCAGGAAAGTCACATTTTCCACCGGGGAATAAGCAGTCAAGAGTCAAGTCGTCCCAATGGGACAGAGCGAAGACGGATCACCTCACGTAGGCTCTTCTCAATCAGTCTGTTTATACGCGATATGCCTTTAATTTAAACCAGAGGCTCCTCCGAGTGCATCTGCTGTCTGCTGAAGCTCCAGAAGGCTTGTATATGTCTAAGGGAAGATCTATGAGTGTTTACACACCCTGGTTTGTGTCTTTATGAGCTGTTTTGTTTTATCTGTGCACGTATACATTTCCACATGGAACCGTTAAATGCAATGACGCAGCTGTCTGTTTGACCCACTTTTTAAAGGGACTGCCAAAAGTGAGGAAGGTGACAAGATTTTTCATCCTTTCATGCAGTCATCCACCTATCGTGCCGCCTGCTTGTATTCAACAGAATGAAAATAAATATTTCATCATATTCAACCGCTCGGGCAACATGGTGGACGAGCGGCACATCTGCCTCACAGTTTTGAGGTCCTGGGTTCAAATTTCATCTCTGGCCTTCCTGTGAGGAATTTGCATTTTGTCTTTCTTCTTTGGGATTTCATTTAAAATCAAGAGTTTTCTCTCTACGGATTAGAGCTTTCGAGGGACTAATGTGAAACACAATGTGAGGTTCAGGGTTTTTGCTCGTGAGTAATCGGCTTCTTTGTATGTGATCCAGATGGCATCGAGGGCTTCTAGGCTAAACTGTCAGCCATCTTGTGTTGGATTCAAGTCAAAATCAACATTCTTGACCTAATGATACCAACCAACCAAAGCGAAGTCTATTCTTGATGCTTTCAGAGGGAATACTGATAACGCCCATGTATAAGGCCTCCAAAAGGCACGGAGGTCATATATGGTCATATATATATTGGTCATGCCATCCTGACAAACATAATATATTATACTGTCCAAATTTCAATTCCCTGTGACATTGAATAAACCTCGCTCAGGTGCGGGATGGTTGTTAAGATGTCCCACTGTTCACTGTTTAGCCCATTTTATCTTATGGCTTTCATTGCACTTTCTTGAGACTTTTATGGCAGAATTCTAATGCTAAGGGCTCATCAAGCATTTAATACAATATTTGATGGCCCTCGACGGTGTTGTATGTGATACACTTACTTCAGAAAGTACTTAAGTTTCATTTCAGGGGGCTGTCGTAATAAATCCAACCGTGAAAGCCACTACTGGGCTATGGCCTTTTTTGGGTATGTTTACTTTATGTTTATTTCAGGGTTTGTTGACTCTAGGCTGGGTTCACTGAGCTCAGAATTTTGAAAGCTTTGCACGGAAGAATAGTCTCTAATTGTAGTTAGTGCCAGTCGTGATGTAAATGCAACTGAGTTTATATGATGAATGCTGTACTAATAGAGTAATAGTCTCTCTTTCTCTTTCTCTCTCTCTTTCTGTCTCTCTAATCATACGATCATGATTAGAACGTGTAGTTAAATTTAAGCATGGATAAGATAAATATGACTTAGTATATTATGTGCAGTGTGTCACCATCATATACCAGTGAAAAGTTATTTTGTTGAATTTACTCAATTTTATGTCATCAATTGGTTACACAAAGTAAAATCACCTGGATCCAGATACATTTTTGAAGTAGACTACTTCCATACATGTATTTCAATATTGTCTCTCGATCCAAATAATTTTATTTTGTACAACTACTTGATGAAATGAAATTGAGTAAATTGCACCCACTGTTTATTTCAGTGTACTTCTCAGGGCATGTTACAAAATAACAGCGTCTCCAGAAATTCATGACACATTAAACATGAGACAATGAAAGGAAAAAAATTCCAGACAGAGATGGTGCACCACCTTTGCCCTGTACACACATCCCCATTTTTTTCTTTTTTTAAAATCATGCAAACATCAGAGTATGTAAATAAAAAATCCTGACAGAGATGACACCCCCCCTCATTTAATCGATAAAACATGTGAAAAAGCTCCAAAAAAAATGAACATACGTGGTACCCCCACATTTACAATATAAAAAGAAAAAAAACATTCAATTTAAAGTCATGAACTTCTGAAAGGAAACACTCATATTTTACCTCTTTATTTAAAAAAAAATGAATCAATTGTGTGTATTGTCATTTCAGTTCATATCGCGCATACCGCACCACCCCAGATGTTAATCATGTCATTCAAAGATAATACAAGCAAATCTTTAACACATTTCTCCTCTATTTCAGCATGAGCGACTCTCGAGGTAGGATTTCTTGGTTGTAACCAAGCAAAATCAAGCCAAACCTGCAAGCTGGAGTTGACCTAGCGGCTAGTCTTTTCTCTTTTTCAGACTAAATTCATCTGGCTTGTCGGACGCCTCCAACGACACAAAGAAAAACCACGCCGAGTCGTACTTCTCGCGACGGGAGAACAGATTGTCAGCAAGAAAAAAGGCCGAAGAGGAGATAGCGTGTAATGATTACAAAAAGGTCTGTGATGCTTTTTTTTTTTTTTTTTTATAGGGGCATCGTGGAGGTGGGAGAGATGGTGTATTTCTGTTTGTCAATGTATGCTGCATGCAACACATGCACAGATCGAATCATGTTAGAAACTTTTCATTTGGACACCTGCAATCATTTTAAAATGTGTGTGGGGGGGGGGGGACATGAAACAATGGAAATTTTGCAGATGTATGAAAAAGCACTGGCCACCAATCAGAGGCTCAAGTCTAGACTGGAAACCAGTAAACAGGAATTGATTGTGATCCAGGAGCAGCTGCAGAGAGCTCAGGTAACCTCCACATGGCTGCAATTGGTGTGTCATTCCTCTGACATACTTACTGTATTGCAAGCTATGCATTTAAATACCTCAATATTTTTTTTTTCGTTGTAGCAGAAGGAGATAAAGACTGAACTGGGTTCCAATATGCTTGAAACAGAGAAAAAGGTACCAGATGTTATTTGAATGCAACAGAAATTGTGATGTCAAATTTTTCTTGGAATTGTTGATCCATCCATATTCCAAACCGCTTAAATCCTAGGAATTGTTTTTTTTATCCTTCAAATGAATCAATCACTTTTTCACTTCCACTTTATTTTATGTTAGGAGTCGCTAAAATGACCTCCCAAAAAATAAAGAAATACAAAGAAAATGTTTGCCTCTGCCACAAATTATACCAGGGTTTCCACCGGTCCTGGAAAACCTGAAAAATGATTGACTAATTTTCCAGTCATGGAAAATAAATGGCAAATGAGAAAAAAAGTAAAATATCCTGGAAAGGATTTTTTCCTGCTCTTCTCTCTGCCTTGTGGGTGAACACAAACGGGTGGGGGGAAGGGGGGGGTTGTAATGGAGCCGTCGCACTTTTCTGCTCCATCTCTGCTTGTCGTCAGCACAGCGCCCCATGTGACACTACCAACCAATAAAATTGCAGAATCTCTTAAAACAGCTCTGTCGCCCAGTGTTTCCATATCTACGGCCAAAATGCAAATCCGTCGATCTGACGGAGGTCTCACATCCAGGTCCAGAAAGTCAAACCCTGCCACAGTTTGTCTTTAGCCACAGGTGCTTCTAGTGAAGACAAACTGTGGCAGAGTTTACTCTCAGGTCCTGGATTTGACACCTCTGTCGGATAGGAGGATTTGCATTTTGGCCATCGACATGACTTTGTTGTTAGATTTACTGATTATTCAGACCCAAGTCAGGATTTATTTTCTCCTAAGAATTAAGTGCCAAAACTAGCAACTTTCAGATCAAGAGTGTTGCTGTAGTGCTGTGTATGGAGCGTGAGGTTTTTCCTCCTACATATCTCTGTCTCCTCTGTTCAGTGACAGAGAACTGTAGAGGGGCTACCATCACTTTTGGCTACACGCTTTGAGACAAAATTGATCTTTGGCTTGAGTGGAGAATCACTTGTGGGTTGGTCAACCCGTGCCGACAACAAATTGGGATTTTTAAAAAGGCGGGCCTGCCATCATCAGCTCATTCGTCACTCAGCTGTATTCCATCGGTTTGGTTTACTTAGCAGTCCGTCATTTAGGTGTCAATATCCAAGTGAGATCTTATTTTATTTTGACAGTAGCGAACAAGTCGTTTGTTTGAACCAATTCACAGCTGTGAGTAAGCCATTTGGTTTTTGTTTGTTTATTTGGTGTTTGGTAATACAGTATTGATTGGATTGGATAAACTTTATTGTCAAATGTACTGTACGTGTAACATACAACACAGATGAAATTTCTTCCTCTCAACATAAAACAAGAGGAGCCGCTGCGGGTGTCCGGGTGTCCTATCAAAAGAAAAGTTAACAAAAAAATGACAAAATAATACAAAACAACCTGAAGCAATCTGGTTAAATGCATAAAATATAAGTTAAAGCCTGTGAGTAGAAATTATTATTGTATGTTGCGATAACTTGATTCATACTGTAGCAGATGAAATAGTCCTGGAAAATCATTTTAAAAAAGAGTGGTAACCCTGTTTGCAAAACAATTAGGTGAACATGTTTATCAGAACAGGACATGCAAAAAGTCTCAAAGGACCCATGCAGGAAACTGAACAATAATTTAGCCATCTTGGTTTGAAGCAGCGCTCCGGTTTCCTCCCACATTCCAAAAACATGCATGGCAGGCTGATGAACACTCTAAATTGTCCCTAGGTGTGAGTGTGAGTGTGCATGGTTGTTTGTCTCTGTGTGACCTGCAATTGGCTGGCAACCAATTCAGGGTGTCCCCCGCCTACTGCCCGAAGACGACTGGGATAGGCTCCAGCACCCCCCGCGACCCTAGTGAGGATAAAGCGGTTCGGAAGATGAATGAATGAATGAATGAATGAATGGTTTGAAGCAGCCATTTTGGATGAATTTAATGAGCACCTACGAGAGAATTTGTGCAAATGAGCCCCAATAAGAAGCAGACATACTCCACAGGTGGGCTATGCTGAACTGAAAGTTTTTTTTATTTTTCTAATGTGGACTGAGTGTCAAAGAGTAATGTTCATTTCAAGGATTCTGCAGGAAAGGGGAACATTTTTTTTCCCTTTACCACTGTGTGATGAGTGAAAGAACACTGTCGTTTTCAAGTCTATTTATTCGCTCATAGGACAGTCGGAGTCTGAGGAAGAAGATATCTGATATGGAAGAACAAGTGAAGGTACAGTACATTTCTTCGTCCAGCCTTTTCAACATATGTCAACTGGCGTCAGGATGATATCTTTAATTAAAAAGAGATGATCATATTGGGAAAACTGCTGATCATTTTGAGACAAATGAAGTCATTGTACAGTTTCCTGTGACAACCCCTGATGAATTCCCGAAGCCCAGGCCCAGTTGGGAGTCACTGCCTTAGTTCTTGTCAATGTCATCATGTCGTCATTCATCTGACACGGCTTGCAGCCATTGTGGTTCTCGTGGCGCTGTGATGCCAAAGCCCTCGTGGTCCCGGCGATCGTCTTATACGTCTGCCGAACAACGTCTCGTGTGTTCATCCGTGAATGAGACTTTGATACAAACATGGCAGCTCCGGTCTGAAAATAAACCCGTAAAACAGAGAGGCACTGTGGGGTTTCAAGGAATTCTACAGTATGTCATCATGAGCCACTTGTTGCGGGTTTTTTTTCCCCCCAAACAACTCAAATAGGAACAATGAAAAGATTTTCTTAAATATTGGAGCTGTCAATCTGTATGATAGCCACTGATTTATAACAGAAGTGAGGGTGCTAAAGGGGAAAAGACCTCAACTCATGGTGGAGGAATTTCAAAAATTGTTTGCAATTTGGATGTACGCGAAAGCATTCACTGCGATAGTGCGAAGGAGTCCATCGCTGTGAGGAGGGGAAGACGCTGCACATGGAGCTGCTCGTGAACCCTCGCGGTCGAGGTGTGGCTGAGAATTTTAAAGCAGGTCGAGGCCGGTTTGAGCAATTTGGGAAGAGAGGTGGAATTCACAGTGGTGTTAGACAAAAGAAAAACACCTCATAAGATTGTGATGTTATTTTGGAAGGAGTCATTTTTTTCATTTTGAGTTTCAAATGGGGTCACCGAGCGAATTAAATTTGAAACTTTAGGTACCGCTGTATTCAGATACGATAAGTTACACATCGGGCAGGTCATTTATATTGCTTGCTAACGATGTAGTCATTTCAAACAAGTGACGACCTCCAATAATTTCTTCAATTAATATTTGCATATCATTTTAAAAATCGTTTCAATGTTTTATGTATTTCTTTATTTTGCCGAATTCTTTATTGCTCAGGTCAAAGCAGAACTTCACACAGAAAACCAAAGACTGAAGGATGAAAACGGAGCGTTGATCCGCGTCATCACCAAATTATCCAAGTGATTTAATCCAAGATGAACGCAGGAGGGATTATGTGATCTTCGCTACCTGTTTTGTCTCACGAATACAACACAAACAGGTGATCCCTCTGATTCCTGTTTTTTTTTTTTTTTTTTTGTGTGCGTGTGCGTGTCACCGACGGGTGAATCCCCATTCGCATGCAAAGACACGGCCTACATGGCATTATTCATCATTCCAGAACATAAACTCCCATACAAATTCTAAACCTTATAGCCTAGTTTATCGCCATGGAAACGGTGATCTATTTAGTCCATGTGAAATAAATATCACAGTGACAGTTTAGCTCGAAGTGTGATATCACAATTTCCCCCTGAATATGAGGCAAGAGTCCAACTTTTATTTCATGGTACAGTATTTACATCTAGATGTGTTAAACAGCTCAGGACAGAGCGTCCCTTTTGTTTGAACCCACCCACTTCTCAAGTAAGCAAAAGTACTGGAACATGTGACTGATGTGCAAGTGTTGTCTTTTAGAGTGAGTGCTTAAATACTAGATAGCGCTTGTTTTTGGCTTTAGGCTTCAAATGTTTAAACTGCATTTGCTGTTAAGTAAATACGAAGACCAGAGAGCTGTTGATGGGAGGAAAGTAAACCATTTTGAAAAGCTGAGAGAAGAGAGAAAACCGATCAGCACAATTGCACAAACATTGGGCATAGCTAATACAACAATGTGGAATGTCCTGAAACTGAACCCCCCCCCCCCTCCCAACTATTATTGTACTAAGCAACAGAAAACGCATTGTCTATGGCGTTAAGGTCTGATGATTGACTTGCCAGTCTAACACCTTCCAATTTTACCCCGGATGAAGTCCTTTGCTGTGCTGGCAGTGTGTTTTGGGGCATTGTCTTGTTGCATGACAAACCCAATTAGTTTGGATGCATTTTTCTGCATCCAAAAATTGACATTCCTAATTGGCTATGCCAAATTTGTGTACAATATCTTTGATCAATTTTCCGTCTTCTCTCTGCTTCAGACATAGTTTGCTTTTGTCCCATTGACAGCTTTCTGGTCTTCTTGTTTGCTTTACAAAGCCAAAGCCAAAAATAAGCACTGTCTAATATTTAAGCAATCAATAAAAAAGGCAAAACTTGAGAAACACCCATCAGTCACATGTTCCAATTCTTTTGCTCACACGATAAGTGGGTGGCTTCAAACGAAAGATGCGCAGCCCTGACTTGTTAAACACATCTAGGTGTAAATGACATGGAGATTAAAAACTGGACTTCTGAACATTTGCCTTATATTTATCTTTTCATCTGAAACACAAATATATTTAGTACGTAGTAAAACAAAAACAAAAGAATTGACCATGCCGTCCTTCTTTGGAGGGGACTGTGGCCAAGAAATGACATTGTTTTACACGCACAGCACAAATAGACTTACTGTCCTGCACGTATTTTGCAGTTCATTTTAGTATGTTAAATGTATTGCATTATTATTATTATTATTAGCGGTACTTGTTTTCAGTCCAATGTGATTGCTCTGTTTCTACCTTACGTACAATATGATCTTATGGTGCCACCCACTGACCAAAAATGGTAAAGCATCTTCCATTCCATACTTCTATATTACCTTTCAAATTACAGTATTGCTTATTTTTATTCATTTGATGGTTTGAATAATAAAAAGTATAAAAACAAACCAGTCTCATGAGTTTTTTCTGAAGTTATGAGTTCTTAACATCACTTTGATGAAAAATAAAGAGCGACACAATAGGGCAGTGTTTTTCAAACCCTGTGGTGTGCCGCGGAAAAATATTAAATAATTTGTATGCCTGTGCGGTCTGTCGCCCAGAAAGTAATCATGTAGTACCATTTATTACCGCTAGGGAGCAGCAACAGCTAGCCAATTGCCTTGTGTTTAGCCTACAGACAAGTGGATTTGTGACGCATGAATGCAGGATGACGGTGAAACAATAAATATGAAAGATTAAAAAATACATTTTTCTTTGTGTTCATTTGATTCCAATTCAAGCTGTTATAACGTCATTATTCAACGTTAAAAACGGTTATAGTAACAATATAACACGTTAAATGTTAAAATAAGCGTGTTTTTCACATTTTCAGCTAGTGATGTGCCGCGAGATTTTTCAATGAAAGAAGTGTGCCTTGGCTCAAAAAAGTTTGAAAAACACTGCAATAGGGGACATTAAGGGATACTACAGTAAAAAATGGGACATAATACAAGACACCATGGCACATTATGAAACATAATGGGCAACAATATGGCACAAATGGGACACGATATGACAGTGAGAGCTGTGATTCGTGTGTTATTTCATGTGCGTTATTGTAGACGTATTTTTCATTTTGGCACACTATGGTACGTATGGGATATAAGAGAAGACATGGGAGAAATAGGACAACGGGACAAAATACAACATTATGGTACATCATCGAGGACATTAAAGATACTATGTGACAAAATGGGTTGTATGGCAGCATTTTGAGCAAACATCAAGTCTGTGTATGTTTTCTTCATCTGCTTTATTATAAAAAAAAGACACAAATACATAAACCCAACATAAGATAATCATAACGTTGCTTCAAAACATGCTATTATTTACATCATGTTGTTCATATATTCATGCTGTTGCCTATTCACAAATGCTTGAGGGATGCAAATCATGGTCGACTGAGGCAACAAAAGGGTCAGCACAAACAGCAAAAAGTGGCGCTTTTAGGCAATTGCTTGAGCAAGAACCCCGAGCGCTATATCTAGTCTTGTTTCTGTTGACATAATTGGGCTCTTTGACTTTTGATGAGGAGAGTGTTTCTGTGACGACAACGAAACGCGGCAAGGCATGCTACATTTCGCCACTTTTTTTTTTTTCTTTCGGCTGAAGCAAAAGGCCCTGGACACGTCTCAAAACCTTTAAACTTGCGAAGGTAACAAATGTTGAACTACTGAAAACGAAATTACTTCCAGACAACAGCAACAGTGAATTGTTTGTATGTTTTCAACTTTTCTGATCCAGGCTAGCACAATTAAGCGCCGCATACACTGCAGAATTTAGATGTGTTGTCATTTAAGTCCTACAGATATTGATATTATTTTAAATGCCAACCGTCGAAAAAATTAAGTCTAGTGTCATGAATGATGCTAACAACAAAGCAATGCTCTTCTGTACGTGTGCTGCAAACAAAGAACGAGACATAGAAGTGTATTAGCATAGTATCCGAGCTAGCTTACGTAGTCTTTGAAGCCACTTAAATACTTTTTAAATAGGGTCATCTTGCATTGGGGTGGGGGGCTTCCTTGTCGTTCCCACTACGTACAATGCTCGGTAACCACTTGTTGGTGTCACATAACTTTAGATGAACATAAATTACAAAGTTGTGTTGCGGTGCACAGACAGTCTGTCAGAGAAGGATCATAAGAGATGCCGCTGAAGAATTGGGACACATACACATTGGATTTCCACTGCAGGTCCAAGTGCCTGATTCCAGTTTCATACCAAGACTTGATTATTGCATAATCCTAAATTTGTAACTCCTCAATGTGTCAACACTGGGCAGTGACAACAAGGAAGTTAACAATTAACAATTATTATTGATACACAACACAGGCGGAGAAAGTATTCAACAGTCCTCACAGGAGTACAGTCTTTATCCTCTGAAAACCGATGAACATTACAGCAGTGAGTGTGACAGTCTTGTGTTTCATCATCAAATTTAAATGTACTGTCTCTTATTACACTGCTCCATGGCGGCCAAAGTGGGCAGACCAGCCACAATACATGAATGTATTCAAATGCAGTTGGATGCACAAACTGTTTAATAATATACTGACGTTTTTTTTTTTTTTTTTTATACTGTAGGACAACGTAAAGCACTATTTTCCTTATAAGTATGTGTGTGTCTGTGTGTGTGTGTGTGTGTATATATATACATATATATACACACACAATGTGTGTATGTATATATGTGTATATATACACACACTCACATATATATATATATATATATATATATATATATATATATATATATATATATATACATATATTCATTCATTCATTCATTCATCTTCCGAACCGCTTCATCCTCATTAGGGTCGCGGGGGGTGCTGGAGCCTATCCCAGCTGTCTTCGGGCAGTAGGCGGGGGACACCCTGAATTGGTTGCCAGCCAATCGCAGGGCACACAGAGACAAACAACCATGCACGCCCGCACTCACACCTAGGGACAATTTAGAGTGTTCAATCCGCCTGCCATGCATGTTTTTGGAATGTGGGAGGA
>CAAKHF010009016.1:0-15179 GCA_901007745.1 Hippocampus kuda
TGTGTGTGTGTGTGTGTGTGTGTGTGTGTGTGTGTGTGTGTGTGTGTGTGTGTGTGTGTGTGTGTGTGGTGGGAGTTGGCGGCATGAGTAGAGTGAGGTGATACAATTGACATCTGTACAGCAGTGAGGGATACTTGGAGCATTCCATCATATCTAGATCGATGTGGAAAATGTGAAGTGGTGGCCAATAAACACAATCTAAAACAGTTTTGCCTGCATTCATTATTGATTGAACTTGTAGCATGGCCCAGAAATGGTGTTCTGCATGTCCATATTATAGTTCATTCAGTTTATGTACATCATTGTGAATTAAATATATATTTGTCATGGCTATACGTATATGGTAGTTGGCAAATGTGACATGACGTTTGTTCTAACCATGCCACAGTGATGGTTTAAAAAAAAAAGTCCCTTTACAATGAATCTTACAGTGCTTTTACATTTGTAGCGCATTAGAGAATGCAGACCTCCAACTGGGGTGGTCTGTCTCATATATATATATATATATATATATATATATATATATATATATATATATATATATATATATATATATATAATATATATAATGAAAATTCATAGAGCTCTGCATTTGGGTTTGTTCGTACGCAGTCAACTTCTTGGTTAATGGAGGAAGGGGAACCGGTGGAAGGCGTTATAGATCATGATGCACCCGTTACCCATTCATTATCTGAACCGCTTTCTCCTCAGAGGGGTCACGGGTGTGCTGGAGTCTTTCCCAGCTGACTGGGGGCAGTAGGTAGGGTACATCCTGAACTGGTTGCCAGCCAATCGCAGGGCACACATCGACAAGCAACCACTCCGTCACATCAAGGGAATCGAGCATTCAATCATCCTATCGTGCGTTTTTTAAAAATGTTTTGGGAATCGCGGAGGAAAAAGGGATATTCGAAGGAAACTCATGCAGGCATGGGGAAAACATCCAAACTACACACAGGAAGGCCAGGGCCTTGAACCCATGACCTCTCCACTGTGAGGCAGACGTGCTAACCAGTTGCCCACCGTGCCGCCCTTATCCAGATGATTCCCAAAAAGAATGTGGTAAACCCTAATCTGTTGAAAAGTAGTTAATTCATTAATACCCCATTCATTTACAATTGTATGTGTTCATTTGTGTCAACCTGCTGTCCTATTAGCTAACATTTTAAAATATGGATTACTGTCAGAAAATCTTGAGGGGGTTGCGGAGGAACTATTCGTGGCCCAAGATACTCTTAGGTGACCACACATTTTTATTTACAAGATGGCATTCGTGCAGTACGCAATTTGTACCACGTGAGAAGCATGACACAGGCCTGATGCTGCATCTCCTCTCTCTTTGCCCTCCTTATGTTGCCTCCTACACTAAGATCCTCTCCCCCTGCTGATGTGATGTCACCCCTACCATTCGAGGGCAACATGTCTGTTTGTCGGGGTGAACGTTTTGCCACTGCGATTCCTAAAATAGCCAGACAGAGTGTATAAAGGGGGAAGTCTGGCCTTCAGCGGAGCAGCTCCACACTGTTGAGTCTCGCAGAGGAAGGGTGACTTTTGAGCGAAAAGACATTGACCTCAAACCTTTTTCTTGCGCTTGAATTTTTTTCTTTCTTCCCAAAGCAAACTCTTGACAGGAGAATGAAATACTACCAGTTCCCCACGACTCAGACCGTATCACTTCGGGGTTATGCCCAGGAGAAGTACAAGAGCTCCGCGTCTCAAAAGCCCATCCGAACCGTGCATTTCCCCAATGACATCGTTTTCCAGGACTTTGTTCGGCATGGTGAGCTGGAGAGGATTGGACGCTTCATCCGGGCCAGAAGGGTCACGCTGGACACCATCTACCCCTCTGGTGAGTCTCATTACCACGGGGCTTATATGGAAAACCATTTGAGCATTTATTGGATATCCTTGACCTCTGATCTAAATGTCCAATTTACTCTCTCTGTCATCACTTGTAGGACAACTAAATGGCACGAATATGCTACAGCGCACTAGATGATGATATATGTGTGCTACTACCGTAATACGCAGGCCTACTAAATATACCTGTGAAGCATGATAAAATTCTTAATAGTTAACATTGAGCATCCACCAGTAGTACTTGTCGCAGGGCAATCAGTGAAAGAGTGCAGTTTTGCTTCACTAGTAATGTCCAACTAGTTCAGACAAAGAGCGGTTCTAGTATGTGGGCCATGAATAGGCAACTTAAATGCTGGAGGGGGGGCCATCATTTATCATCAGTGCTACGAGGAGGCCACATAAGACCACACCTTTCCTAACCAGATGTGTGAAGAAAATTCCACTTTAAATCTGGACGAAATATATTTTAGTATCCATAATAAGGTGTGAAGCAAACCATAAATTAACCACATCCTGTCATACCACCCCACCCCCAATTTTTTTTATTTTCTGGGATTTCTTACCCCCCTCCCCCCAAAAAAAAAAAATACAGAAGGGGCCACATGACATGTACCGTACCTTAAGATGGCAATCGAAAAAATGCTCAAATAACTTTCATGTGCCTATTCTGCCATGCTTGTAGAGTGAGTAGGCTCTTTAACATTGTGATGCGGTGTGTGTGAAGGCATGGCTGCCATCCATGAAGCTGTGCTGTCTGGAAACCTGGAGTGCGTGAAGTTGTTGGTCCACTTTGGGGCAAGCATCCACCAGAGGGACGAAGAAGGGTGGACCCCGCTGCACATGGCCTGCAGCGACGGCTTCCCTCACATTGCACGGTGAGCATCTTCGCAACCAAGTTGGTCACCATAACAGTCCAAATACTATGACGCATAACCAATGGGGGGCGAGGACATTACATGTCGACAAGCACGTCCTAGACATTGCGGTGTAAGAGAAGCCGGGCTATCCGCTGCATTCTTGCCTCTCGTTGACCTCCCTAAATCTGACACTAAGGCATGACTGTGACGTGTGTGTGTTACATTCAGCTATCTTCTCTCACTGGGCGCCGATTCAAATCTGGAAAACGACTGTGGCGAGAAGCCGTGTGATCTCATTGACCCGGAGAACAAGGAACTGCTGGACCTGTTTGGTTTCGTCGACAATGACTGAGAGCCTGTGATCGTTACATGGGACAGAAGACCGGTGCAATTACTCTAATTGTTCTGACGGGGCGGAGAGAAAAGGCCTCTTGGGTTCAGCATCCTGAACCAGACAGCTGCCCGAACTGTGGAGGTGACCATGGACGTCTGGTGGAAGGAAGCCTGACACAGCAGGCTTCTTTTCCTACATGGATTTGCAGCAGTCAGCTACATGTGCATCTTTTTATCTTGCAGTGAGTTTGAATGAAAAAGATTACACTTAAAAAAAAACAATGAAATAATTGAAATTATTTTTATCCTTGAAGGTAGATTCATTGATTTAAACGTGAAAGTTTGCTGCTCGTTTGCAGGCTTGTATTGCAAAGGGTTAGCGTCTGCCCCGCCACCCCAAAAAAGTCCATATTTTTCTATGCATTCTAGCATCTGCTACTATGCTGAGAGAGAAAATAGAAGTAACATAGTTCATTTTTTTATGTCTAAGAATGGATTCTGACCAATAGAAGCAGACTTCTGTCTTTTTTGTATACATATAAAACCTGGCATTCTAGTCACATGTTGATAACTGTATAGTTTTATTTTTATACTTATAAAATAAAGTGTTCATCAGATTAGTCGACTGATTCATTTCATAAAACTTTTCAGTTTCAGGCCAGCACACCAGCCAAGTCACAAGGTGAGGAAATAAAAATCAAGGCTGTATGACAATTTGGTTTTGCTCTGTCGCCCTCAAATGGCTAATATTTCTTTCGTATCGGCACCATAAAAAAACGGGAGAAGCAAATGATCAATTAGTCTTTTTATTAACTGTGACCAGGCATTTTTAGTTTTGATGCACAATACAAGTTAAAAAAATGATACATATTTACAGGCATGACCAAAACATCCTGGGATACTTTCCACATTGAGCTCATTCTTTAAACTTCCACTCCTGTCGACACATGGGGCACTGCTGCTGGACCTGCTGGGAGTTGAGCCACTTCAAGATGCAGTGCATGTGGAAACAGTGGGAGCACTGACCCCAGACCAGTGGGCAGTCATCTCCAGGCACCTTACCTGTAAAACAGGTTCGAACATTCGCTCGCTTGTAAATAGTGGCCTTTTGGCTGAAAGTTGGGCACTTTGAATCGTTCAAATTTGAAATTTCGACAATCCAAAATTGATGCACGAGGGCCGGCGGCCCTTCAGACTTTCACCTGTTTGGTCTCTTAAAAGCGTTTACGAGAGGCGCGAAGTTTGAAAGTGAGGCTGAAGTCAAAAGTGTTGTGAGCGACTGGCTGAAACATCAGTCCCAAGATTTTTTACGCTGAGGGAATATGGAAGCTTGTGCACAGATGGGAAACGTGTGTGACAGTGCTGGGAGACTACGTTGGAAAAACAAAAAAAAGTAAGTTTCTATCTGTATTAGAAGTCCCTATACAGGAAACTTCACCTTATTTATTAAATGACCCTCGTATATTTTCACAGGTTGAAATGGACAAGGAGCGGCACGTCAGCCTCACAGTGCAGAGGTGAAGGGCTCCATTCCGGCGCCGGCCTTCCTATGTGGAGTTTGCATTGTTCTCCCTCTGACTGTGTGGTTATTCTCCGGGTACTCCCACATTCCAAAAACATGCACAATGACGGCTGGGATCGACTCCAGCACGTCCGTGACCCTTGTGAGGATAAGCGGACTGAGAAATGGATGGATGGGCGAAATGAACAAGAGTAGGTATGTGACCATGAATTTTGATGGCATTTAATCACCATTTCAATTACTAGGTGACAACAGTGTTTGACAAACCAAGCCAGGAAAAAAATACGCATTAGAATGCTAAGCCTCCCCACTATGACGTGGACAGGCTGAGATGGGAGAGGGAAAAAAAAACAAGCCAAGCTCCAATAGGAGGCAGGCCAATAACTGATAAATGTCATCCCAACAAAGCCCTTAAACCACTCCGATTCTTTTAGGAATATGAATTTTAGTGCTGACATAATTTATACACAGAAACCTATTAAGTGCCAATGTTGTGCCCCCCCAAAAGTCACCTTAACATGTAAAGCAATGCCCTTTTTAATAGCAAACATTCCCTCCTCTGGCTGAATGGTACTGTATACAGGTACTGTTGGCTTTGTATGGAGGGAGGCACACTTTTATTGACATGACCCCAGAGAACTTGTAAATGTGTTAAAATGACCAAAATTGTTCATTGCATTGAAACGATCAAATTTCGACTTATTTTGGAAACATGTAAATCGTCGATGGAGGAGGGCACCATAAAAGTCTCTGCTATGGTGCCACATTGGTTCGGGCCGGCCTTGACCATACCCTTCAAAGTTACGAATGACTCCTTTATGTTGTACAGTTTGCAATTGTTCAGTCTCGCCCACCGTAAGTCCCTTGGACGGTGCTACCAATATTTTACTCGACTCAGCCCACAACGACATATCTAAAGTTTGACTTACAGTCCGGGCAGCAACCATTGAAAGCAAGCCTGCATATCCCACAGTTCTCATCATTGGCTACCCACAACCACGACGCCACTCCGTTCCACTTCTTGATCTTCACCTTCATCCTGCTCGTGTACGATGACAGCAGAGAAACACAATTAATATCAGATCCAGTGATATTGCGACCTCACATTTGGCAAGACGGCTACGTCTGGAGCTAAACTTGCACAGATCCTGCATTGACATATTTTACTCACCTTTCAGCGGCTCACCTCGCCTTTAAAATACCTAACGCCAGTTTAATTACGATGCTTCGATCATTGCAGAAGGAGTTTAAATTCAATGCGTCGATTTCCACTAGTTTTTCACCAATCCCTCCAGTAACAGTGTGTTCTACCTCTTGCGCTTTCAAAGGAAGCTGCTCAGTAAACGTCCTGATTCATTACCACCATCTAGTGGACCAGCGGGATAAATGTTATATTTCATTCCACTCGTCACAAACATAAACCTTTTAATCAGAGATAGCTTTATGTGTATGAAAGCGTATTTTTGGCGCTCGTTCAAAAAAATTTTACTTATTTCATTAGAATGTCAGTTTTTTTTTAGATATTTTCTCTTTTTTTTAATTTGACCCATAAAATGCAGGACGGATTTTACCATTCGTTGTGATTTATAGCTATGACGTGTTTATAGCTATGACGTTTCAGAAAAAAAACATCCACCTGTTGCTGAACCCATGATTCATAAATATTACTTGTATTATTATTCTTATTATTATTAAAACCTGATGTGCTAGAGGAAAAAAGAAGGCAGATCCGGATTCAGCTATAAAAAAAGAATCTGGAAGTTTACTTGCATCTCTGATCAAAAGTTTTTCTAATTTTGTGTGTAGTATATAATTATATGCTATACAATAGTACGGTGATCGGCTGGTTAGCAGGATAAGTGGTGTTGAAAATGGATGGATGGGTGGATACATTAGAGATAATTCCACGTGTTGGAGTGAGTATATTGTAATGCCCTTCAGTAGCGGAGAGAAGGATGCTCGCAGTCGCTGGTACTATTCGTCATTTTTAATAAATAAAATAAGTAATAAACACACGCATTCAAAGGAGTTGCTGTTAGCCACAACTCACGCCCATGCGCTCCTCACTCAGACTCCTACCGGAGCCAATATTCCCTCCACCTGGCTCCTCCCCTCTCTCTGACGTCACACAAATACAAGAAACAGATATTACAATATTAATTATATATGCAGTTATGAACAAAAAATAATATCTAATGTCTCTATCTATCTATCTATCTATCTATCTATCTATCTATCTATCTATCTAGTTAGTTAGTTAGTTAGTTAGTTAGTTAGTTAGTTAGTTAGTTAGTTAGTTAGTTAGTTAGTTAGTTAGTTAGTTAGTTACCAAAGTCACCTAAAGTACAAAAAATACGATTTGATCCATTTCAAAATCAAAAATCCTTTCAGTTTCGTCGACTGGCCGCTAGGACGCATTCAAGTGAGACGGTTTTTTTTTTTTCTACACTGTGTTGTGACGTCCTCTCCATCAACACTGAAGAGCAGACACGGCGTGAGAGAAGTAGGCTCAAAAGAAGTTTTGAAAAGCGTTCGGCTTCAGACTCAGGTGTTTAGCTGTCGGTGGTTGCTTATCGAGCAAAATGTTCTGTAGACGTGTTTGCCAGAGACTCGGCCCGGTGGCTCAGAGGGTCTTCACACCGACATTTAGAAAAGGTAAGTCAGGTTCATATCTGTTTTTATGTCATACTTTTTGCATTCTCACTTGTTTAATGTGAGGGGGAATTGTTTGACCGATATTCATGTTTTCTTTGTCAAGTAATGGGATTACATGGGATTCTGGTTGAGCAATGAGCAAATGTATAGTAACCCTCTATTTATTTATCGACTTAATGATCATATACAGTAGACGGTATATGCATAAAGATATAAAGGAACACTGTGTCCTGTGCGTTGGATTTGAAATCTCACTGCAAATAGAGTACAAATCTTGATGCAGAGTTTTTCAAGATTAAAAGTTGCATTTGGGTTTGGTTAGTCATTTAAGGCGCAAGAATTCAACTTTTGAAGATTAATTCGAACTTTTATCAAGCCATTACAAGACCTTGTTGCAAGACACACACATTCACCAGCTCCAGATCAGCTACTTGCATATGGAATGAGTCCCAACACAATAGCTCCATCAAAAGTTTTTTGATTTTACTGAATTTTTATTTACACTCTTTGTTATTGTAGTTTTTCAGTGGTCAACCATTGTGAATGTTGTATTTTACTGATTTTTGTTAGGATTATGCAGGTGAACCAAAGGAGAATAAATGTGAACGTAAAATCCATATATTTCTTGTAACATATTTAAGTTGGAATGATTGCACGTAAACGCCTCTTTGCATGTGAAGTGATGAGGATTGAGGGCTTTTATTTTCACAGTGCTTTGTCTTTTCACGCGTCCTTGCCTGAATCATCATTTCCTCTGGGGTTTGAGCATGTGGAATTCAGCCGGAGGGATAACTGCTCTGACTGCTTTGTGTTTGCAATTTCCTGAATAAAAAAAAAAATTCCTGTGACTGCCTGGCGACCAGTCCAGGGTCCACCCCACGTTTCGCCCAAACTCAGCTGTAATAGGCCCAGGCTATCCATGATCTCGAAAGGATAAGCGCTAGAAAATGGACGATTGAAGTAAGTTCTGACTTTGGCTCCAGTAAATCTTCCAGAATTGACTGGTGAATGCTTATTATTCAGAACAAAAGTTCCATGGGGGTGGGGGTATTCTATCATATGCAGCTGTGTACCTTCACCATCGCGACATCTGGCACACGTGTCAAGAGAGCACATGGTGCTTCACACGTGTCCCTTCTGCCTCCGGTGCCATCTTGTCTGCTTTCATCTGGCATGCATGTTCATTTTAACAGGCTTGGACCTTGCCAGTGAGCTTAACTGATTACCTTTATAAATAACTTGTACTTGGCCTTTCAAGGTGTTGCAGCGTCATGGTGTTAGAGGGTGGAGGACTATCCTGCATCAGCAGCTCAGCATTCAAAACACGACAGTTTGTTTTGGTTTTCTACACCACACTTTGGGGACTTTTAGTCATGTCCACAGTGACATTTTGTCAGAGATGAACAGAGAAAATCATGCATTATCGCAATTTATAAATTAATAGGGAGTAGTATAATTTAAGCGGTGCAGTGGTTAGCGCGTCGACCTGACAGTGCAGCTCCGGCCTCCTTGTGTGGAGTTTGCATGTTCTCCCCTGACCTGCGTGGGTTTTCTCCGGGTCCTCCGGTTTCCTCCCACATTCCAAAAACATGCATGGCAGGCTGATTGAACACTTGAAATTGTCCCGAGGTGTGAGTGTGAGTGCGGATGGTTGTTCGTCTCTGTGTGCCCTGCGATTGGCTGGCAACCGGTTCAGGGTGTCCCCCGCCTACTGACTTAAGACAGCTGGGATAGGCTCCCAGCACCCCCCGCGACCCTTGTGAGGATAAAGCGTCTTGGAAAATGGATGGATAGATGGTATAAATTAATGTTTTCTCTCAAAGTTACAAACATATACTTGTTTCTAAAGAGATAAATGTGCTCATCTAACCTGTTTTCCAAGTAAGGAAACATGGTGGATTAAAGTGAGCAGTGTTTCAATGTGACTCTCGTTAAAATACCGTATATGTTTTAATTTCTTGCATTGTGTGGACAAGATTGAGGCTTAAAATATTTTTGGATGCATGCCCAGAGAATGAGCTTTTTGCCGAGATATAATGTAATACATACAGTATATATCCCTGTCCTTAATTGTTTTACAAAATAAAGTAAATAACCAGAATCTATTATTTAAGAGCCGAAAAGGTTCTACCGTACTTGACAAATTTTGTTAGGTTAGGCCATCCATTTCCACTTATCCTCATTAGAGTTGTGGGTGTGCTGGAACATCTCCCAAGTCACTTTGGGGGAGGACCAAAACTCTCAGTGAGATGTGCTAACCACCCACTGCACTTTTATTTGGATTTCAGGATATACTCTATTTGTTTTTATAGCTATTTGAACTAGCCAGTCAGTATGCTGTACTGTACTGTATATTCATGATGGTAAGGAACTACTGTACAAATCCAAAAATGCACTGCAATAGCCAAGGCAAAGATGTTAACTCATTCATTCCACAAGACGTACTTGTACGTCTTTTTGAAATTAAGCCCCCCCTACCAAGGACGTACTTATACGTCTAAGTCTCTTTTTTTTTTTTTTTGCGTCATAGAGAGGAGAAGGGTCCGATGCAATCTGTGAATGACAATAAGCCGTTTGCATTGTAAATCATGTAAAAAAGCGACCAGTAGGTGGCAGTGGTGCCTCACGTGCTTGAAGCGCATACTTTTACAAAAAGCTCTTTTTCTCCGTTTTTTGCCCAGGAATCGCCATTTCCATGAAACGTAGCCATTTTGTAATGCCGATTGCTGAAGAATGAAAAAAAAAGATATTTTCTGCTGAAAGAAGAGAGTCCAAACTTTATTTTGGTAGTCTCCATGTTTATATAGCATTAGAACCAAATATTCTGTGGGTCTTGCAAGATCAGTCAAAACCCAGTAAAACGCTGGGATTGAGGGGGTTGCTCCAGTGAAAATGGCTGGGATTGAATGAATGAATTTTGTCCCTAAACAGACATGTCGTCTTCCCTAGAATCAAACAATTAGTCCTTCTGGGCTATGATAGGTGACGTTATTCAGATACTGACTCCTAACTTCTTCCTAAAAAGCTACACGTTTTTTCTCGTTACCGTTTTTGCTGCACTGCACTTTGATTTGAGCACCTTTTTTAGAATCGACATTGTACGTTGGCAAGTGGAGAGGTGGAACCCATGGCATGCAAGACTTGAACAAATAAAGATAGATTCTGA
Organism: Hippocampus kuda; assembly: GCA_901007745.1. Taxonomy (NCBI): domain Eukaryota; kingdom Metazoa; phylum Chordata; class Actinopteri; order Syngnathiformes; family Syngnathidae; genus Hippocampus; species Hippocampus kuda. The sequence continues at coordinate 10,394 of CAAKHF010009016.1, forward strand.
ATGTAAGGCCTGGTGGCGCTGCTAAATTGACTGACGCAATAATAATATCTTCATATCACACAAGCTGTTTCCCAACCTCTGATACAGTCGCCAATTGTTTAGGTTGCCAAGCAAGCAAGTTTCTTATGCAAGAATGAGGTCAAAAACCAAAAAGTCAATTTTCTGCTTTCTTTTCCGAAAGAGTTCTCAAAATGATCGAATCTCAGTTCAAATTTGTACCATCCATACATCCCGTACATAATTCAGTTCCTCATTTAACTCTTAACCGCAGACAATACGTATCCACTCAATGCCCGTGTTGTCAATATCCACCCACTGTTGCTATCATATGATGAGCTCCTTTAACCATACTATTACTATTATTTTCTAACCAGTAACTGGTCACACAGTTGCACACAATGTTGAGCCCTTCACCCCTTTCATTCAAGGGTTGAACTGTTTGCTTCTTTCCTGTCCTATGCAGTTGACTTGAGAATTCCCTGGAACTGACGTTCTTGTTATGATACACCGTTTGTACAGTGTGTGTTTGAAGGCACGTATCAGTGCTGGGCGAAGACTGTTTGTGTGTGAGCTGGAGATGAGATTAAAGTGCTTTGGGTGCAGGGTGGTTTTATTTATGGCCTTCTCTGCATGCACCCCCTGCCAATCCTCTAAACACTGGCAAATCTTCACAAGCGACAGAACAACACTCTCACCTGTCCTCCGCCGTGACAATTGTCCATTAAGGAGCTTTTCGAAGCTCCTCCTTGGGAGACAAATTCATTGCATGAAGTCAAATCACTTGTCTGTGTTGTTGTTGATCCCAATCTAAAATGAGCTCGAATTGCTTGTGTGGTCCGCCGGATGTTTCGTTTAGGGGATTGTTTGGTGTTTAACTTGGCTGCTGCGAAATCTTTCCGTCTCCTCGGCTCTAATTGAGCAGGGCCACAATTGTGTAACAGGATTAAAGAATGGGGACACCTTGATGCTATCGTCGTGTACTTGACCTTTGCACCAAGTCGCTCTTCACTTGGGATTTCCCCTCCCCCCCAAATACTTAATCAACACTTCTCTTTGCATGACACCCACACTTGTAATAAAGCAGAATTGCTTGGCTCCCTTTTTGTCAATCCGCAGCGCCGGTGCGGCACATGGCTTTCGGGGTTCCTGGTGGTTCCACAAACATGACATACTTTGTTGTGTGCGGAGGAGGCCTCACTGCTGCAGTTGTCTATGTAAGTATTGGTGGCTTTTAGTGGATGCAACAATTTCTAACATATCCTTTCATGGGCAATGGTAAGAAACCGTAGAGTTCAGGTATCATATTGCATTTGAATTGGACTCATTTTTTTGACATACCAACCGAACCTGAGTGAACTCTGTGCGTATACTGTACATGGAAAAAAAATGCTGAAACAGGTGTGATGGCCACATGGTACTATAATAAACACTGTATTTAACTGCAAAAGTGATCAATTCCCATACAGTATACATAACCTAATTTCTTAAAATTTGTTTCTCAAATTTATTTCTGCTTCTACTTATGATAGCACATTTCCTGAAATGTCATACAGAGCATTGTCAGGATGTCACCCCCAATCCCCCCACACTTTAAATGGGATGGAAGGATGAATGCCAATTGCCACCATTTTTTATACCATATTTGCTTATGGTTCGTCACGACAGTTGGTTAAAAGAGGATGATGGAACTCTGTGCATGGTCACTTTTGGACTACAAACAAGTCTGCAACTCTTTTCTTGATCGCCCATTTTGCTTTGTGGCAAAAAGTTCCATCCATTCATTGCCTTATTGCTTATCCTGTTGGGATTGGGCTGAGAGGTGAGATACACTCTGAACTGATGGCCTGTCAATCACAGCGCACCTAAAGCCACACAACCATTCGTACTCATGCCTATGGCCAATGTAGCGATTTCTATGACCCAAACACGTGTTTCTGATTATTTGTTGTCTGCTATAATGCAACAGGTGTACCATATTTGCCCTGTCTCTCAGGCCTACAAGACGGTCCTTGGTGATAGTGAGCGCTATGAGGACAGACTGGCCAACATGGGCTCCACAGCAAAGGGTCAGCTCCCATTCCCATTTCCACACAGAAAGAACAGAGAGTACTCGATCTGTTGATTCTGTTTTGGCTGCACCACCAAAATAAACATGCTCGAATAACCATTCTCAATAGCATGTCTGTCCCAATTACTGTCTTCAAATTAATTACGCCTGTTTGGCCTCAAAGCAGCTGAACAATCTGCAATATGAAAGGAGCAGTATGTAGTCAAGCAAAATCATATTGGATGTACAATATACATAAACAACATGTCTGTCCAGCTCTGTTAGTGTGGTAATTATTTAGTCATAAAGATGGGGTTTGATTTGAATTCCAAGCAGACCACCAGCTTCTCATGGTGACATGATGATATTAAAAGTTATCTCTTTGACATGTAATACTGGACTGAATTTTGAGAGCAACAACGTCGATTGTATCTCTTAAGCGCTTTAACATCCGCATACCTGAATTTTCATTTACAATCTTCTTGACAGGTGTGAAGGGTTTCGTCATTGATATTTTAATACAGTACTGTACACTCTTATGTATTCTACTCTCCAATAATTGTTGATACTATCGGGCATCTTATTGTGGTTAATTGGTGGCAGACATGATTTTTGTGTGATGTTTGTGTGAGAGGTCAAACATTTTTTGGGAATGTGTTTTAAACAAACGCCCAAGCTATAGATGAGCGTCATGAACTTTACTAACTGGATGCAAACATACTGAGGATTGTCAACAACGTTGCTGTCGTTGTTGTTGTTGTTTCAAGTCTTAAATAATGAGGAGTGACAAATACATTTATAGTATGTTACATAAATACATCTAAAATAATATTAAAGATCAAATGATTTTTTTTAAATAAGAAGATAAGATAAGATAAGATAAGATAAGATAAGAAAACCTTTATTAGTCTCACAATGGAGAAATTCCCATTTCACAGCAGCAAAGTTACGAAAGGAAGAAGTAGAACAACAAAATATAGGAGCTGCTGGAAAGGCAGCCACTCACGCGGCACCATTTTGAAGTCAAAATAACAAAAATAACACAACCACAACACAATCAGTCATATTGAAAAATTAAAAATATAGTGTTTAAAATAATTAGTTATTTGAAATTGTCAATGTTATTTACATGCAACAGTACAGTATTTTCTGGTGGGGTAGGCAAAATTACATTGTTCCAAATTATTCTGCACATCAGTTGTAAGGCAGTCTTGGGACAGAAGTCTGTTGTATTTCCAACATGATCATAACCTCCGCTGGACATAAAACAGTGATGTGCAGAATGATGTGATCACACAAAGGGAAGCGTTCGAGTGGTGCAATATTGCTCCAGACAGTTACATAACATCGCAGAATTAAATATTCCTGACCCAAGTTCACTCATGCAAAAGAGAAAGTTCTTATTCTGTTCTATTCTTCATCGTTGAAGCTGAAGCTTCGTCAGCTGAGCCAGTGAACGCGGCTGCTGAACCCGCCCCAGTCGACGAGCCCGAGGCGCCTGTTGAAGTGATCACAGAGTCTGTCGCTGCACCTGCAGAGCCCGTGGCGGACAGCACGGGCGAGCCCGTTGTTGAGAGCGCAACACCTGAAGAAGATGTCGCTGTGGTCTCCGAGGTCATTGCCACTGAGGATGAAGCTATGCCAAGTGCTGTGGAAGATGCTCCACCGGTAGTGGCTGAAGCTGCTCCTACTCCTGTGGAGGTCATGGAGGAGACCCCGGCAGAAGCGCCTGCGAGTGCTGGTACAAAAGTAGTCGATGAAGCCCTCTTCCCTAGTCCCCCCGCTGAGGCAGAGACTGTTTCTTGTGTGGATAATGCAGCATAAAATAACTATGATGCCTTATGGGTTTGCTTATAGAAGATGGCGACAAATTCAGAGTGCACGCTTCCCACCACAAAAAGAACCCATGAACCCCAACATAGATTAAGGGGAAAAAAAACAAAAGCATTTAGTCTGGCTTCCATTTATTACGGTAATGAAAAACAGATTTACAAACTAAACTTTAGAGTGTTTGCAAATAATTGTGTGGTTTTTGGGTTGGTACAGAAATTGTGCTTGGGAGATTAATGAAAGAACCAAACTGTGGAGTATTTCTGTTTTCTTCTAATGAATGTAGCGCCCTTCAAGAGATGACAGTCCTGCACCAACTTGTTACTTAAATGTGTGCTTGACTGTAAGAACCGCAGTGTGTGTTTTTGGGGTCAGCAGTCTTGTTTTTATCTCCCAAATGTGATCACTTTTCTGCTCAATAAATTCTCACCTCGTCCTTTCATACCCCTCCAGTCTGTGTTTGTGCCACGGTTCAATAATGTGATTCTGGTCAAAGTGGTAGTCTGTGTGATTCCTTTGCCAGCAACTTTGTCTCATTTTAAAAGTGAGACCATCGATCATCCTCTCCTTTTAGTGGCCTTCCCATTCTGTTTTGTGTCCTCAAATGCGTACGCATGAGTATTATTATGGCCTTATCTGTGAGACAAAGTTGAAAACCTGCATTCATATTTTGCTTTTTTCCTCAAAGTCTATCAATTTGTCTGACAGCTTCTGACAGCTTTTATATATATTAAAAAAAAAAAAAAAATCCTCGTCTCACCCCTCGGGTGGTGTCCGTCCCTCATTCAGCTCGGGTCCTCTACCAGAGGCCAGGAAGCTTGAGGGTGTGTGTGTGTGTGTGTGTGTGTGTGTGAGTGTGTGTGTTCATGTCTCTGGCCATTTGCGGTGCACAGGGCCAACTGGTCAGAG
>CAAKHF010009016.1:18359-29343 GCA_901007745.1 Hippocampus kuda
GCAGCAGGCGTTCCTGTTCCGACAAGATCATTCCCGTTTGGCGTTCCTTTCAGTGTTTCATCGACCAGGCACATTTGGTAATTATATTTTTTGTTTCTCACTTGGCGATTTTACCGGCTGTTACGCTAACCCTTGTGAGAAAGTGCAAAAGTGGTGAGAGTGGCGGCACAATTGGTCGAGCCGGGGGAGTGGCGAGGAGGCCTGCTGCGAGAGACCTCTCATTCAAATGAATGGAGTTCAGAGAGCAAATAGTGAGTGTACTCAATTGTTTTTTTGTTTTTATTTTTTTACCATTAACTATCAAATATGCACCCATGGATACATATGAAATTGTAAATATGGTTCAGCGTTGTTGTCAAACACTATTATATTTATTGTATACAATATAGGGTATTTTTATGACATTGATGACGGTCGGCAGCGGATCTCGAATACTCGGAAATAGGTGTGTGGGGTGAAGTTCGCTCACAGCCGATCAAATATCAGTGACGACATGGCATCACACGGCCCCAGATGCCCGTCGCTTACCACCACCTCTGAGATGGTTCTGAGAAGCGGATCCACTGCAACCTCTCGGTCCGGAAAACGTCTAATGGAAAATCGAACATCGGGGCGAGGCTTTTCGGTGTGGTGCGGGGCTAATGGAAAAGCTCCTTTTGTCTCCGGGCTGGCCTGGTAATGCCTTGGCAATCCCCCGGAAGAGATGGATGAATTGAGTGTGAACAGAGAAGTCTGGGTTTCTCCGCTTAGGCTGCTGTCTCTACATTCTCCACATAAACTGAAGTAAATTGATTTTTAAATTAGTGTATAATATTAGGATGCCTCCTGGACGTCTCCCTGATGAGGTGTCCGGGAATGTCCCACTGGCAAGAGGCCGTGGGGACCACCCGGCACATGGTGGAGAGACTACGTCTCCTGGGAACGCCTTGGGTTCTCCCGAGAAGAGCTGGAAGAAGTGGCTGGGGAGAGGAAAGCCTAGGCTTCCCTGCTAAAGCTATTGATGGAATGACCATCACGGGCAAGTGATGCACTTTTACAGCATGTTAAGTGCATGAACATCACTATTGCGGCTCACATGTGCCATTTGTTCTCCTGGCTCTCAAGATTCCAATTCTTTGCCAGTGCCATCGGTGAATTGCATTTGAAACAAACTTTGCATGAGACTTTACCGAACCCCCTCCCAAAAAAAAACAAAAACTGGTATATTGCAGCAGCTCTATTTGCAAGCTGCAATTGCAGACTGCTGACCGCTAACAACTCCTGGTGATGCAGGTCACGCACCACCTCGGTTAAAGGTGAACTGCTTTTTTTATCCATTCATCCATTTTCCGAACCGCTTAATCCTCACTAGGGTTGCGGAGGGTGCTGGGGCCTATCCCAGCCGTTTTCGGGCAATAGGCAGGGGACACCCTGAACCGGTTGCCTGCCAATCGCAGCTGCTTTTTTATTTTAAATACTTTTTAGTGAAAGTAAACCTGATCGGAAGCATCGGGTGCAATGTACACTAACACAAAAATATATAATATTAATAACATGCCCACAGACACGCAAATCTTTTTTTCCCCACTCATTTCCCGCTACACTCCTCGCGGCTACTAGTCGACCGCTATCGACTGGTTCGGCCCCCCGGCCGAGTGGCCTAGGCTATATATGGGTAATATTTTGCTTTTATTGCCTCATCTTGTTCACGCTCAATGTCACGCCTTATAATCAAAATATCAACCAAGTCGTAAACGTCTTTTAATAATGTATCGTTGTCATCCGCAAAAGTTAAAAAAAAGTAAGGAGTAGAACGTAACGTACAAGTACAACTACCGCAAAAAAAAAAAGTATCGTAACGAAATATTTGAAATTTGTGACTTCCTTCCACCACTGTCAGCAAACAGGCAAACGTCGGATGAGCTTGTGGTGTGACGTCACTGCATATATTTGCCCGAACAAACCGAGTCGATGAACTAACAGAGAGAGGTTCTACATCGGGGGAAATAGTCACGCAGGCTGATTCATCGCTCATTTGTTTGTTACGGTTTTCCCCCCACTGACCGTGTGTTACATGGAGCTTGTTCCCTTCCTCTTGTTCTTGGCTAACCACTGCCAATGCTAACCGGGACTACGACTCGTCCACAAACAAACGACCCCCTGAGCACACACCAGCTCACTCACTACCTGAGCAAGCGCGATCCCAAACGCTGACCGCTGAACGTGTTTCGCTATATGGAAATAAGTTCGTTACCCACAGAAGAGAAACGAAAAGGGAGAAATTGACAGTAAGTGAGCTGCCTTATTATTCTGCACTTTTAACCACGTCATTTATATATGTGCGTGTGTGTGTGCGTGTTTAAGTGTGTTTTGACAGCTCGGTGTTACTAGGAGGATGCTAACATTGCTAGCTGACGTTAGCTGATGTTTATATCAATGTTCAGGTTTTGCTTTTCTACGACAGATTCAATACGTTGCTGTGTCTATTTACAATTGAGCGTCAATTTAATCGCCAACTGAGCATACGTACGTAAAAATGGTTCAAGAGCTGCTTAGCACAGTCATTTAAGAACGCTGATGGGCAACGGTATCATCCCACCACGACCCTTTTACGTTACGTTTCACTTTAGTTGTGACAAATGACAAGCACTGCCCCACTAGATCAAACGGGTAGTCGACTTCCAAGTCTTTCCTTGGTTATTCACTGAAATCAGAGAGATGATGTCACCTTCCCAAAATATCAAAAGTAATGAATTGAAGACCAAAACCAAGCAAAGCCCACGAAACATATCTAAAAAATCCGCAATTATTTTGTCCCAAGTGAAAAATTAAAGCATGGCAAATGCTATGATCTTTGGGTGATGCAAGACTGTGGCCTGTTATGTTCCACCTTCAGCTCTTGGTGTCATATTATTCTTGTGTAAGGCTACTGTCCAACTTGTTGCTGGAAATAATCAGTTTTTTTTTAAAAGATGATTTACAACATTTAATAGATTACTGTATGTCGGCCGTGAACCCTCCCTTGCCCTGCCACTGTGATTCTCAGCAGGCTAAGAGGGATAGAAATTGGGTACAGTATATAGAGCAAAATTGATATCAGTAAATATGCATCATCGGAATTGGCATCTTTTTGTTGCTGGTAGGATTGTTAGGGTTTTAATGTTAGTGACAAAAGGGTTTTGTCTGCTGTGGAGGTGCAAAAGAACTGGACTAGTGAGTGAAGGCTCTGTCTGATTTGTATTAAAATGATCGACTCATCTTTCACCCAACCAGTATGTCATGCTACACTTTTCACCTATGCCATTTAGGCCTCTGCTCAGCTGCTGTTGGTTGTTCTGAATTTTGATGTTTTGATTGATTTTATGTTGTCTGTACCTAAAAATTTCAACAATAAAACACCTGAAAATACAAATGAGCACATGACTTATTTGTCCATATGGAGCACAAATGTAAAAAAAAAACCATGACAACAGCTCTGTATTGAAAACGTAAAGTCCATGTAAACTTAATGTTTCTTTCCTCAATGAAATGAGTAGTGATAGTTACGTAGGGGTTAGTTGCTCTGGAAGTCCAACCAGCATATGTATCATCACTTTCTTTGCCGACTTCAACAACTGTAAAACTGCTGTCTTCAACGCTATATATATATGGTGACTTCTGACATGTGTTTTTGTGCTAGTATTATTGATTTGTGTGTCTATACCATCCCGTTAAACCGCGGGTTATCCACAAAACCGTAAGATCAAAGGTACTTGCATATGACTGTGGCCATTCGATTCGCAATTCGGTATCTACAATGAGTTGTGGGGGGGGAAGTATTGCAATGCATTGAGAAATTGATATTTTTCCTTTGCACTACAAAGAAGCTAGTGTTTGGAATGTGAGAGGAAACCAGAGTAGGAAACCTACACAAGCATGTAAACAACAATTACGAACAATTTGGCCAGAACCCAAATTCAAACCCCTAATTCAGAATTGTAAGATTTGCTAACCACTCGATTTGCTAACCACTCATCCACCGTATCGTCTGTCATCAAAACACCCCCCTTCTTTAGGTACAAAGGAACAATTGGTAAAAAAAATATATATATATATATATATATATATATATATATATATATATATATATATATATGAAATAAATATACAGTATTTATGTCCTGTGATTGACTGGTGACCATTCCACGGTGTAGTCTGTGTCTTTTAACAAAGATCAGCTAAAATATGCGCCTTCTCCATCTGACACTGGATACAATAAGACCGTTTACAATTCTGTATTATGTGGAAACACACAATTTAAAATTCATTGCTATGTAAAATTCAGATCCTGTACGTCGTTTTAGGACAAGAGTTACGTAGCATATTACTGCTACCCGAGGGGGAAAAAAAATAATGTGATCAGGTTCACATTGTAGCGTGAACATTTTCATGTGTTAATGTGGTGAGTTATTATATTAAAACTTGATAACTTTGTCTTCCACATTCGGCATATTAAAATGAAACAATTCCTTCTGTTTCAGGTCACTGGTGTAGTAGCCCTCTGTAGGTATGCGTGTCTTCTCTTTCAATCTTTTTAAACACCGGAACTTTTGACTTTAGACTAGTGACTAAACCGGAAGTCAAATTTATCATTGTTCACGTTAAATCATGCGATGTTTCACATTTTAACACCATAATTTTCATATAACGAGATAACTTATCAAGGTTTTACGTGATAATTTTCACGCTTTATTGTGATAAGTTTCACCTTTTAAAATGCTGTTATCACATGAAACTTTGACGAGTTTGCCATCTGCTCTTCTACAATACTTAAAACAATAGTGCCGAAAAAGAAATAATAGATGTTTAAAAACATTTAAGATTTTAAAAGAAGACACACTTACATACACAGAGTGACGCTAGTGACCGAAACTGGAAGGAAGTGCTTCATTTTGTTCTGTCGAATGCAGAGGCCAAACTTATCATGTTTTAACATGTAACTTATCACATTATCGTGTGAAATTGATCACATTATAACATGAAATCAAATTTTTAATATTTTTTGGTCTGGTATGTCAACAGCATGGTTCCATAAACAATAATTGAATATTCATTTCCCCCCTCTCTCTGTGATTGTTTGGCAACCAGTTCCGAGTGTATCCCCCCTACTACCTGAAGTCAGCTGGGATATGCTCCAGCATGCCCGCGACCCTCGTCAGGATAAAGCGGTTCAGATAATGGATGGATGGATCTTATTTCCACATAGGAGATAAAGGAAACACAGTCAATTGACAGTTAAGCGGAATGCTACAAATTGGTTTCATGCAATTTAAGAGTATAGTTCCTCTTTGAGAGCAGCATATATACTGTACACTGCTTGTTAGACTTGAACATAGAAATAATCTATTGTGCTGAATGAAGAGAGCTGAAAAAAAAGTCCAGTTTGTAAAATGACTTGAAGGGGACATTACTTTGGGAAATTCTGTATCTGTACGGTATCAGGTAAGTGGCTGAGGTCACACTTGTATTCGCGTGCTGTGTCATCATTGTATGTCTGTGAGCATTGGCCGAGGGCTCAACTGCAGGGCACAGGGCAGGGCGTTGTGTCTTTGGCAGTTGACCGAGTAGCTTGCAACAGAAGGGCTATTGTATTAAAAAAAGAAAAAAAATCATGTGACTGTTACTGTGTGTGTTGGTTCCACCCCTGTCATGTGATGAGGGCAGGGCTACATGGAGTTGTGAGCTGCTCCTTCCACAACTGCATGTTCACGGCGTTGGCAAAGTGAGGAGATGAAAGGACGTGTGGTGGACATAGGAAGGTTTGGAAAGTCTGACACACTCTGGGAAGGGGGGAGAGTATACATGATGCCTCGTCTGTCTTGTAAGTATATATGATGTCCTTTGTGTTTTCCTTGGAATCATGTTGATGTCCTGCGAGCAAGATTCTCGAGACTGGAGCTGGCTTGAATGAGAGGATTCTTGAAGAATTGTCAAAACTTAGTAATGCTATAAGATAAGATAAGATATGAAGGGCACAGGTAAAGGGAACTGAGAGATGAGTGCATCTTTGGACTTGTACCGTAGCAATAATAATAATAATTCGTAATGTAAATGAGCAAGAAGACAATATAGGAATGACTATTTTTGTTCTATACTGCAAGTGTCTCACTGAATTGTGAATATGACCATTCTGTGTAAGCTGAGAAATGAGGTTGGAACAATTGTTTCCAGTTGTCTAGCAGGTTCTATGATACCTGAATCAATGCAACCTGCAAGTTCAGCCTGAATTACTGGTCTCTTATTCGTGTGTTTGTTTTGGTTTGTACCTGTGTTCTGCGTGTTTAATATTCCAGATAAGAAGGATGTTAGGATCGACCACTCGACACATAAACCTTTTTTTCAATATGAAGTCACTGTAAAATGTAGCCACATATTGACCTGAAAGACAAGCGACCCACCCCTCAGCCCTGACAGATTTCTTGAGGCCAAGACAGCAGGTAAACAGGATAAGTTCCATGAAGCAAAGTTGGAGCGAAAATGCTTAGCGTCATATCCAGAGGTTGTCTTTGAAGAGGTTGAAGGAGTTGAGGGTCAGCCTGTGAGAAATTACACTGTATGGCGCACACGGGATCAACTTTATCTGAATGGCTGTCATCTCAGAAGAAAGTTACTTCTAAAGATGACGCACAAACACATTTCTGAAGACAAGCATACAAAAGGACATGTGCGTGGCAGCAAACAGGTGAGGTGCAGGGTGGTGGGAGTGTGGTGTCTTGGGCCCACTGAGTACTGCCGGCACTGGGGAGCTACAGTGCATTGAGGAACCCATGATTGCAAGATAAGATAAGATAAGAAAACTTTTAATAGTCTCATAATGGAGAAATTCCCACTTCACAGCAGCAAAGTTATGAAAGGAACAAGTAGAAAAACAAAATAAATAGGAGCTGCCGGAAAGGCAGCCACTCTCGCGGCGCCATCTTGAAGTCAAAATAACACAACAAAACACAAGACACAGACAGTCGTGCAATCGTAATCACTTTTCTTGCATACACTTTGTTGTTTGCAGCAGTTATAGATGAAAGAGGAGAGGATCAAAGTGTCCTTTCACCAGTGGATCAGAGACGTCATGCTGAAAATATGCATACGTCTGCTACAAGCCAAGTTTTGAAAGCCAACACGAAGCTGTAGCGTCCATTGATGAAAAGAGATTGGCTCACATCTCCTGTCCCACATAATCCACTTCTACCCCACGCCGCGACTCCCAGTTCCACATCTGCATTGGCGCTCTGCGCTGACGCTCATTTCTTCTCATCGTCGGCTCCTCAAGCGTTGCATTCATCCAGCCTCAGACTGTCCAACAGCACCGATCTCTCCGCTGAACAAAGCGTGGCTGTGTAAAATGCTACCCATTACAGGTGCAAAAAAAGTTCACTGAACCAACAGCAAGTTATAACATTGTAACCATGTCTCCAGCAAGGAGCCATTTTGGGGTCGACACATTACCGTAATGACCACACACAAGGGGTACCGGATTTAAAGGCACGTTGTGAGCTTTTAAGAAAATGGAAGGCTTTTAGGTGCGCCTTATAGTGCGGAAAATACGGTAGTGGCTCCCCTGTGCAGAGATGGGAATCAGTGAGTGAATGCAAATCATTTTATTCTGTTTTTCTTTATGCTTAACACAATGCCCTCACTTCATTGGGAGTGGGTTTGTAATTTAAAGTGAACCATATTTCCCAATACCGCAATATCGTAATGATACTTTTGTTACGGTCGTCAAATTGCTATCATTGAATGATCATTCCTGCCTGAACAAAATCAACTGGTGCAATGTCTTATTGAAAGGCAAAACAAAAATATTGACTGTGTATTTGGACCGTCAATAGTCATTTGTTGTGATCCCACAAGATGGCGCAATTTAGGACCCTGTGGGTCTTTCCACTGTTGCCATGGTTCCAGTTAGTCCTGCATTGTTTTACAACCAGCCACTGTGTCATTTTTAGGGAATGTTTTCTACCAGTACAGTTGGTCTGTAATAGCACACCGGCACTTCCTGCTGGAAAAAACAATAGGAAGGAAACTCCCGCATGTTGTGAACTGCAAAGAATGTCGCAACTGGATTATTTTGCCTACTCAAGATAATTCATGTGTTTCGCAAAAGCTCCCATGATTTTTCTCGTCATTTCATTGCGTTGCATCCATGTTGTTTAAGTTGTCTTGTCTTTCCAGGCACTATCTTTGACTACCGCGGTGGAAGCCACCAAGCAGAGGTGCTGTCGGGAGTCACAGGCTGTGACTGCCAATCACTCACGAGCATGAATCATGACCTCAGTGGTACTGGTTGACAACAGTGGGACAGTGGTCGAGTATGTCACAGCAGTGGAGGACCCACAGCAGGTTGGTTGAATTGGTTGAAAAGACACAAAAAAGAAACACAAAACAACAACTTGCTCACTGTCTTCCTAAGTGTAATATTTTTGACCGTCTTGCTTGCTACATGTCCCGGCAGGACAGTGAGTTTGATGTGGACCTGGAGATGGAGGGTGAAGTGGAGGGCGAGTGTGATGTCGAAGAGGTAGATGATGGAAGAGACGCTGAAACCTACCCAACAGTCGTTGTGGAGGAGGTTCCTGGTGCCATTTTATCTGAGGAGCCTGGTTACTCAGCCCAGGTGGTGTTGTATGGTGACGAAACGTACATAATGCAGGAAGTGAGCAGTGAGCAGGATGTGGAGTCCGAAAGGGGGGCAGGTGAGACATCACTTCTTCTGTATTAAGTATAACTTAAAATCACTTGAAATAGTACTTGCCACACTGTTAGCACTTAAGTGCCGATGTTGTTGTGGTATAATGTACAAATCCACTCATTCCTGTGAAAAACGCGTATGTCTGTTTTTTACTTTAATGGGGTGTCTGAAACCCGATACGTGCCAGAGCTCTGCCAATTTGAGTGCAATGTAAATGCCCGGGTTAGATACATCATGTCAATGCAAGCATGATGTCATCAAATTACTGGACATGATTACTGACACATAGGACATTGCTGTGAAATAGTATTGGCTCCCTTCCTGATTTCTGTGTTCTTTGCATAGTTATCATATTCAAAGGTTTCAGTTCATCAAACCAATTTTAATATCACGCAGAGACTACCCAAAAAAATACAAAATGCAGTTTCTAAATTCCAATTTAATTTCTTAAGGCACCAAAAAAAAAATCCAAAATGACTTGTCCCTATGTGGAAAAAGTAATTGCCCTCCTCTCCCACCTTGTTAAATCATAAAGTAACTGTGACTCACACAGTTTTGGGAAAGCTGAGTTCAATTTCACAGGCAACACCCTAGCACCACGTGCTGAATCAAGAAATCACATAAATGGAATCTGTCAGGCAAAGTGAAGTAGGCTACAAGATCTCCCAAAAACAAATGCATCATGCCACGATGCGAAGAAATTCAAGAAGAAATTAAAATAAAAATGATTGAAATCCATCAGTCTGGAAAAGGTTCCAAAGCCATTTCCAACACTCTGGGGCAGGGGTGCCCAAAGTTTTTGGACCGAAGAGCGACTTTTCGATCAACCAACCTCCCGCAATTGACCCATTACCGCTTACGCACATACACACGCGCACGCCATGATGAGCAACAGCCTGACACGGAGGCAAGCGACGCACTTTTGCAGCCTGTTAACTATCGTAGCTCACACGTACCGTTTTAAAGTGCTTCCCTCGGCCCTCTAAGATTCCTATTCTTTGCCCGTGCCCTCAGTGAATTGTACACAAAACAAACTCAGAATGAGAATAATGATAACATAAAAGATATAGCGCAAGAGCTCTGATCACAAGCTGCAATTGCAGACTGCCGAGCGCTAACAACTTCCAGTGACGCAGGTCACGTGCCACCATAGGTTAAAGATTTACCTGCTTTATTTTTTTAAATTTTTTTTTTATACTTTTTGTGAAAATGAGACTGATAGGGGGATTAGGGTGCAGTTTACATAAACACTAAAAATATATTACTAACATGCACAATGACACACAAATAAATGAGTTGGTTTTTTTCTCCTCTCCATCCCTCGCGATCGACTTGGGACCAGTCCGCGAGCGACCAGGCGATCACGATCGACGTAATGGGCACCCCTGCTCTGGGGCTTCAGCAAACCACTGTCAGAGCCATTAACCTACTGCAGTTGGTTGAACTCCTTTTGAAACAGAAGCTAAATGTAATCATTTTGTAGGTATACTATTGGATGTAAATCTTTGCATGTCATCATGCTTCTTAGTATGACTGCAGTATCGATGTCTGGCTAATGCAGTGAATTTATTATAAACATAACTGAACAATGTGTCCTAAGCAAACTGTGTGATAGTTGCAGATTTGGTCATCATTCTCCTCTATTAACTGTCGCTTTTTGTATTTATCAAATGAATTATTTTGCAGAGAAAGTAACATGTCCAAATAATATTTCTGAGAAACAAACCCAAAGCTATACTTTTCAACTTCATCTGTTTTGTCATTTTTCTCTCCTTCTTCTGTCTAAATTCTCTTCACACATGCATGCACGAATGCACACATGCACACCTCGTTTTAATTATTTGCTGCCAAAAAACTGTTGCTAGTTTTTTGTGTTGCTCTGTTTATGTGGTCAAAAAATAAGTTTCACTCCTGAGAAGATATTTGTTCAATTAGTGAGGCTGTTCCTAATACTGCTGCTGCTGCCCAGCACGTTTCATACAGTTCCGATTGTGTGGATGCACTTATTGAAGCACGCAGTGACTGGCAAATTAGAGAGCCTGTTGTCGTGTACTGCAGTTGGATGGCTTCGAAAAAGTAGTGCATGATGCAAATTGTTTGAAGCTGTCATTTTACTCTTAGCCAAGAATCTTCAAATTGATTTTGTGAAAACAATGTGACTTGAAAATACTCTCCGCACCTAGTTTCAAAATTATATATATATATATATATATATAGTCAGTTGTTAGCATGTGAAATCTACCACTCAAAACGTCATTTCCTCCGGCCTGAATTGTGTTG
>CAAKHF010009017.1:5931-18374 GCA_901007745.1 Hippocampus kuda
CACACACACACACACACACACACACACACACACACGTGCTTTGTTTCAACCCCATTTTCAGTGATGTTTCAATTTTTGAACAGTTTGTCAGTTATCACATTCAACAGTTAAAAAGGGAACTTCTCACTGGGGGATCTTACCATGTAAAGATATATAAAATAATACCCATTAATACAATACAATACAATACAATACATGCTGATTTATATATTAATAACATAATTCAATTGATTTATATAGCAGCAAAGCTTTTTGTCATGTACAAATAATCTCATCCATGTCACATAGTGGGCTCTTGAATATAATAGATACAGTATCTTTTTCATTTGTTTAAATTACAAAATCAAAAGCAATGAGAAAAGTCATAGTGTTGTGGTGCAGTGCCACACCTCCCGAGGCAGGCACCTAACTGCCATTAATTTTCTACTGTCCGCAGCGGTGCACTTTTAATTTTACCAGCAAGTGCCAGATCAAATGGATTGTCCATTCTGCTTATCCACACTAGGGTTGCGGGTGCCTTTGGGCGAGAGGTGGGGTAAATCCTAGATTGTTGCCAACTAATCGCAGGGCACATAAAAAGAAACAATCATTCACACCCACATTGACACCTACTGGCGATTTAGTCTCTAGTGACCCTAAAATGCATGTTTTTGGAAAACCGCAGAAAACCCACACAAGCATGGAAAGCACATGCAAGCTCCACACAGGGAGCCTGGAGCCGGGATTTGAATCCTCAACCTCAGACCTGTGAGGTGGATGTTCAAACCACTCCTTCACTGTGTCGCCGCAAGTGCACGAGCACTGTTCCTTATACATGGCCAGTGTATGGCAATAGCTGGTTCGACAACACAATGATGAATGCACAATGAGCTGCTGTGTTGTATTATGTGTACTGGTGGCAAACGGTAAGCTTGGACTTGTTGAGCAATAAAGGCTTTCCAGCTTTGTGTTGTATGTATTGTACTCAGAGAGATCAGAGACTATTCAGAATGTATTATCCCCTTCTGATATTGTATGTCTTTTCCTCTTTGAAACAGCATCCATTCATGGTCTGAGGCATTGATTGTCATTTTTTTTATGCACAGTATTTCAAGATGTATGAAAGATGCACACATAAATGAAAACGTTCAGAAAAAAATTACACTCTGTAATGAAAACATTCGACATGACATGAAGAAATAAGGGTGAAAAGCCCGATCTGATCCGCCACACAGTTCTGACGTTGGAAGGTCTAATTCATCTTCAGCCTTCCTCTGTGCAATTTGTTCTCTGCAAGCTTGAATTGGTTTTCTCCGGCTATATATTGTAAAAACGCGTATGCTGGGTTCATTGAAGCTCTAAATATGATTATTTCAGTATGACTAGTTCAGAACGGACCCTGCCCAAAGTCAGCTATGATAGACTCCAGCTCACCAGTGACCCCAGTGAGGATAACTGGAAAAGAAAATGGATGGATTGATGGATGAATTCATTTTGAGGGAATTAAGGTTTGACTAAGCTACAGACTTATGAGTGCTCTTTTAAAGCAAGGTAAATAAGATAAGATAAGATAATCCTTTATTTGTCCCACACTGGGGAAATTTACAATCATGTAGGAATGACAAAATTAGGTTTAATGATTTTCTTGTTATCGATTTACTCTCTTGCTGCATGGGTATTGAAACACATTATTTTTCCATCTAATCATAAAACCCTCTCATAAAAAAAGAGTAAGAAGACCTGAGTAGCAGAATACCAGTGCAAGATTTAGAAAATAATGATTTTTGTCCTTCTCAGGAACAAAAGCAGACATGATTGTTGCGTTCAGAATGCACAATTCACTCGCTCAGCTGACACTAAATGTAATTCAGGTTTCTGCTTATCACCACTTCTTCATGATTGTTGCTTCATTACAGTACATCCTGAGTAGAGTATTATAGGTTCAGCTGTGCAACCCGATCGGTTTTTTTAATACTACAGCATGCTCATAAATGTGTAACGTTAAGGATGTGTCTCATCCCCGGATATCAGAAACATCTCAAACCAAAAATACATCTTTACTTTCACAGTAAATCTTCAGGTTTCACCCCAATGGATATGTACTTCAGATGGACGACTCATCATTAAAAAACAGTTGTTTGTTGACACTGGACTGGAAACATTCACGAAAGTAGATGGTCTTACCGGTGCCCACAGCGTTGCACACGTCAGAACTCAAAAAGTTGTTCCTGTCACTGTCATAAGCAGAGACCGAGACCATGCTTGGAACTGTGAGACCATTTGAAGCAGTGTCCTCGTTACACTTCTCCTGTTAATGAAACACAAACATCTCAGGCTAACAAAATGACCGAGGCAAATAGCAAAGTATTCAACGTGTGCATGCACAACCCCAGGTGAAAACACTTGAATGTGGCGGACATGCGATTGAATTCTACAGTTCATTTGATTGTTTCAAATGTTCAAATAACAGACAAACAATGTCCATTTTTTTTGACTAAATGAATTCAAGCTCACCTGCGATGCTAATGTGGACATGGACTATGAAAAATGGAAGGATGGATGGCATGTTTTGATGAAGATCACACCTTGATGAATTATTTCAAACTGTAGTCACACAGAAATTGAAAGTAAATGCATTTGAGGGAACTGCGATTGGGAGCAGTTTTGTGTGTGATTTTTCACACATGATTCCATTTTAAAATATATTAACAGTAAACTACTTTGAACCTCACCACGACCCACTCAACCAGCCACCCATCCATCCATCGTCTTCTGTTTATCTGGGCTCAGGTCATGGGAGCAGCTGCTTAAAAAGCAAGGAAGCCCAGACTTCCCTCCTACTTGGTCCAGTTTCTCCAGCATGTTCATGATCATTACTGGGTCTTCCTCGCAGTGCGATGTGCCCGCAACACACACCAAGAGGCATCCTAACAAGATGCCCGAGCCACCTCATTTGGATCCTCTCAATGCAGAGGAGCAGCGGCTCTACTCTGGGCCCCTCCTGGTTGAATGGAGCTTCACACCTTATCTCTGAGGCAGAATGTGGACACCATGCAGAGAAAAGTAATTTCAGCCGTGTGTGTCTGCCATCTTGTTCTTTCGATAAAGACCCACAGCTCATGACCACAGGGTTGAAACATAGATTGAGCAGTAAATCTAGAGCTTCCTTCTTCGCTTTGACTGACGACCGTGGAGTGCAGATCTCTTCCCTTCCCTCATTCCTGAACAACTTAATGGAGAGATGGCTGTGTGTTTCCTGAGCACTGCCAATGTGGCTGTAAGAAAAGCAACAAATGCTCAGGGAGTGAGTGAAATGGATGTTTCACTGAACACTGGGAGGCACCCACGTAAAAACATGTGACTTGAAGGAGAAGAAATCAGACATGTCATGTCATAGCACTCTGCAACACAGTAAATATGAATAAATCCAAAAACTACAAGACTGACCGTTGAGAATACTACAACGCCCAAACGACTGGTACAAGTCCAGATCGCGAGCCTGAGCCATTGTGATTCACAATGGTGATAACCTAAGACTACCGAAGACAAAGGTAACACATTTCATAATTTGTGAAACGACAATTGAAAGTTTTTAAATGCTGAGCGCAGCGAAGCTAGATGCTAGTCTGCTGCTGGTGACGATGTTCCCATTATCCCAGCTAAAACAAAGGCAATGTATTTGGATTAAAAATCAGACGTAGCTTGCGCAAATCTCAACGGTATCATTCAGTATCATCATTCATGACTCTGTCAATGCCAAAACTTGTGTTATCAATACAAAACATATTTTTGGGTCTTTTTGTAACAGACACCGACCCCAGTGAGGATAACTGGAAAAGAAAATGGATGGATTGATAGATGAATTGATGGATGAATTCATTTTGAGCACCATTACATGCATACGGTGCATTACATTTCAATAATGAAGTTATAAGAACGTTAATCCTTGTCATATATGTGTGACAGGTCAATTCCTCATTTGACTCTGCATGGCGTTGAGCATTGCGGGTCAAAGTGAAACATAGTTGTTTTTAAACAGAAACAACTATGTGATGTATTACTAATTGACTCATGTTTTTCACAAACAATAAAGTCATGGAGATTTCTCTGTAGTTAAGTCTGACATTGTTATTAATTGTTTGCAGTTGCAATAAATAGCTAGAGTACATATTGATTAGGAAGAATTGTCTATGTATGGTGATCGATCAACCATAAAAGACTTTGATCTGCGATTACGACAAAAAGCAGATCAATCGGTGGCCGATCCATCAGAACATGCCTAGTCTAAACTAATCTGTTCACATCTTTTAGGCCTGGTAAAAATGTGAACCCATGTTATAGGAGAATCTATAAAATAGATGTACCAACCAATTTCTTCGGCAATGGGGTCGACAGTGAAGAGTTAAGAGCGTTAGATCTCTTCCTCAAAAACATCTTATACGTGGCCGAATTGCAGTTTTCCATTGCAAAGCATCTCCATGATGTCTGCGGAGGAAAAACGTGAGAAATATGATTGTTGGAACCCATTTTAATGTACAGTACTAGTTGTGCAAGGAAGATTCACGGGCATACCATGTCACAACAAATGATACTAGCTTCGTATTTTACGGTTGACTACCTGGATGACACGAGCAGCAGCAGGGATTTGTCTGTTAAAATGTTTCCGTCTTTGCTTCTGCTGCACCTCGAGTGCAAAGCCTGAGCCTAATATTCCCTGTGAAGAAAATCCAAACTCGTTAAGGCCCAACAATACACTGGTGGACTGCCGCGTTACCAAAAATAGTTCAGTCACGACCAAAAATGTGCGTTCAAAAAATAATTTGATCATCACAAAAGTTGATCACGATAATTTACAATTTACTTCAATATAAGCATTTTTCAAAGACAGAATGAACCCTGTACCTACAGAGGGTGCATTTCAGTCAAGTCAAGTCAGCTTTATTGTCAAATATGCTCTATGTATAACAAACAACACAGATATTTATATTCTCTCAACCACAGTGCAAACATGCAGTGCATTGAAAACACACACAGCTAAAAATAAGGGCATGAAACTGAGCTGCAGAAAAAAGACAAAGACATAAATATAAACATAAATAAAACAATAAATAGCAATCGACAGACAACCAAAGGCACTCGTGATTATATTATTTGAGCCGAGTGTTGCATTGTCTGCTTCCACTTACTGCAGGGAGTGCAAAGAAGCATATGGCAAAGACAGAAAAACAAGATGCAATGATCTTCCCAAGCCACGTCTGAGGTATGACATCTCCATAGCCAACCGTCGTCACTGTTACCTTGTACAAACACATAACACTTTTACAAACTGGAGCAAACTGATAATTAAACTTTCCATATTAAACAGTTCATGTCTCAGTTTGATATACAAGTTCTGCCAACTAAGCAAATATTAAATATATTTAGAATATGCATTTCAAATTTTTAAAGCTATTTTAAAACCTTAGCACAAATGTTCTCCAGCATGCCGTTTGCACAATTTGAGAAACTAAAATATTAGCTGAACCCCAACTCCTATACTAATACTACAATGACTCGACATGATCATGACGTAACAACATTAAACATATTCTTACCACTCCCCACCACAGGGCATCAGCGTATGTACCAAGCATGTCCGAGGTTTCTTTTTCTGCCAGGTAAATCAAATATGAGGCGAAGATGAGGCACAGAAAGCCAATATACAGTGTCGTGATTAGCTCCTGAAACACACATTCACATAAAAAGCAAGGATTATTTCGAGAAAAAAAACCCCAATACTCTATTCAGTGCTATCTTCTTTGCTATGTACAAATAAGTGTACAGTTGTTATATTGTTTGTTTATTTAATATGAATTTGAAAAAAGTCATTTTCACTTCCTTTCAAGACAATACACAAGTCTGGGTATGAAACACTTCATTTACCCAAATGCTACACAATCTTTTATCAACATGAGGGGAGAAAGGATGTTTCCGTGATGTGGAGTGCATTATGCAACACATAATACACAGCAGTGTGCTATTAAGTATTTAACAGATGTGTGGGGCATTGACTTATTCATTGTCAAAGAAAGGAAGCTGGCACCCAGTGGAGTAGCTTTGATGTTTTTGATGTTCATCAGGTACATTTTTTTTCTAACAATACAAGATAACTACAAAGAACTATAATCAAGTGCTTTGATGACATTTGGTGGACAACAAGACACTGACTTTGTGACAATTTTGGCGATTCCTTCCAAAAATAGCTCAATTCACATGTGATGGCCTTTTCAGTGTACACAAGCAAAAATGGAAGAAGTTAGAGATAAACGTCCAAAAAAAAAAAAAAAAAAAATCCCGACCAGAGTGGAGACCTATCTAATCAAAATGAATGTTTTGCAGAGTTTTGTCTAATTGGCTGAAGAGGTCCAACAGGGATTGGGTCCTCCTGATTTCAGTGTGTAAGAGTAATTGTATAAAATTTATCACTCTCTTCTTTTAGATGTATAATCAACTTACTATTATGTCAAGGACTTCATGTATGTACATAGCGTGCAATCAATCAAAGTAGTTTATCATTCTGAAGAGACTAGTTTGTTCCTGTTCGCAGTCTTGAAGAGAAGATAGCAGCTGTGGATGCGCTCGTGACACATCCGCAGCTGCTATCACAAACCAACCGTCAGCATTACCTTGGAATACATTGTGTATTTCCACACCCTTTAGAAATTTGTGTATTACGACACTCCCGAAGACAATAAAAGGGGCGGGACGAGCGACGTGTTTCCAGAGATGTTCGGAGAATGTAATGGATTTCAATCGTTCACTCTCCTTGTGCACAAGCAAAACACAACTCTGCTTGACTAATAGTCTCTTTTGTGTTTTAAAGTTTGTCTTAAGGGTCTGATTGCCCTTTAGGCAAAAAAAAAAAAAAAAAAAAAACTCTTTGGTTTGATCTACTTTGTTATTTAAAATGAGAGTCAATGGATGCTACAGCTTCTTGTTGACTTTGAAACTTAGCTTGTAGCCGAGGTGTGCACATTTTGAGCATGACGTCTCTGATTCACTGGCGAAAGGACACTTTGATTTTCTCCTCTTTCATCTCAAAGTGCTTTAAACAACAAAGCGTATGAGGAAAAAGTGGTTAGGACTGCACGGCTGTCCGTGTTTTTTATGTGTTGTGTTTATTATTTTACTTTACCTTAACTGTTTTGTTATGTGCTTTGCTACAGCTGCTGCTGTTGTGAAAGCGCTATATAAATCAGGATGTATTGTATTGTATTGTATTGTATTGAGAGCAAACACTGAGAGTACTCATCTGACTAAGTTAGAACCCAGTTGACCCAGATGTTGATTTCTTGTCAGCATATCTTCAGATATCGTTGATTGCATCCATGCATGTCTTCCTGGAGTCATTACCAGAAGTTTAGTCGAACTGGCAACCACATTAAAGAGGCAGTGCCCATCTGCTCCTGAGCCAGTGAAGAGCAGCGGTGCAAAGTGTGTTGACAAGCCAGCTGCATGACAATGCTATTTAGTGTGTATTTAAATTAAGTTATACAATTAAGATGGGAGTGTAATTAGAGTAAATGAAACTGAACTGAATTAGAATTTGAAACACACATATGTTACCACAGAAGGGTTTTCGAGTGACCGTCACTGCGAAAACAAAGCCCCTGTAAGAAACACATATTGATGATACCATGCAGCATGTCCAAATAATAAAATGCAATGGGACTTCCAGTATGTATTGTGTGATGGAGAATTGCAACTGTGTGATACTAAACCAAATAATAACTCTCCTAGAAGAGCGTGACATTATGGAAATGGCACAAAACGCGTACGGCTTAGTCACATCTAGTCTGACATTTTGCCACTCACTCTTTTATAACAATGTAATTTGCATGATGGCTCTGCATTAACATATAGGTCAGTCTGACTATGCAGCACCTAATTTTTACCCGAGGCTATAAGTGGCCTTAAATAGTAAAATTAATGGCTCAATGTGCTGCATGGCTCAAATCAAATGCAAGGGGTGCTTTATTACTTACAATGGATGGTTGCAACATTAGATGCACACTCAGATATTTCTGTGACACATTGTAAGTAACATCTCCACAATTCTGTCTCTATGTAGGTAATGACGATATGTTCGACACTTTGAGGAAGGTAACCTGACAGTATTTTTATTTTACTTTTATCATCCATCCATCCATCCATTTTCTGATCCGCTTCATCCTCACAAGGGTCGCGGGGGGTGCTGGAGCCTATCCCAGTTGTCTTCGGGCAGTAGACGGGAGACCCCACCCAAACCGGTTGACAGCCAATCGCAGGGCACACAGAGACAAATATACATTCACAGTCACATTCACACCTAAGGACAATTGAGAGTCTTCAATTATCCTGCTATGCATGTTTTTCGTAAGTGGGAGGTAACTGGCATACCCAAAGGAAACACACGTAGGCACGGGGAGGACATGCCAATTTCCAACCCGAAAAAGGAAAAAAAAAACTTTACACAATTGTTATCAGTCATATTTACTTTACGTATTTGTAAATGTGTGCCTTTCATGGTGGATTTACTGTGAGTACAGTAAATGTAATGGTAAAAGCATTACGGTTGTCATTGTTGTCTCGAGCACTAGCAAGAATAAGGAATCATGTGGCAATGGCAGGATACTTTCTTTTCTTCCAACTCATGTCAGTGGCTAGCCTTGGTGGAGAGAAAATTTTGTCATATTTGGGGCTAACCACTCAGCAGGCGCCACTCTCAGCAGAAAGAAATGGACATGGAAAAGTGAATGTAAGAGCAATGGTAAGAGCAGGTAATCATTGTCATCTCTCTCCGCTGATTAAAACTCAGAGGGAAGAAAATCAGAAGGCCCTGAGAATTTTGGACTCGGAAAAGGATGAAATACCTGCCGATGGGCATGGACAACAGACCCCAGGAGACGCCACGTTCCTCCCTGGCGATCTACATGGAGCAGACGGAGTATTTGCAGGAAACGGATCCCCCTGGAATGAGCACGTAATGGCATGTTTAAAAGGTGACAAAAGTTTGCTTTGAATACTTACTTTTGATACCGCAAATTTCAGATTTTTTTTGACCCAAGCAAGATTCTTCAACTACAGGTATTCAACTTTCTGCAATGATACTTGTACTCAAACTGAAGTTTCACTTTCAGGTTCTTGATACAAGACTGGATAACACACACATACGATGTGCAGTACAGATTTCCCCACTATAACATGATTCTACAAACACAGTCCTGCTACATAGCAGATTTTATGTATTTATTTATTTTGTCAAACAGGATAATTTGTTTCAGCACATAATACTGTTCAGTATTAAAAGCATCGAAATATTGATTAAAAATGCTGTTGAAGTAAATACAGTGGATCCCGCTATTCATTGGTGTAGTGTCCAGGCTGGCCCACGAATATCGAAAATCTGCAATTGAAACCCATTAAAATGCATTGCAAGAAAAAAAAAGTACCCAAAAAATTCTTCAAAAAAAAAAACAAAAAAAAAAACAGGCGGGCGAATAACTGAAAACCCCCAAAATATTTAAAAAATTAAGAAAATATTGAAAAAAATCTGCAGCTATGCAAATTTATTTGTGGCGCACCACGAGTATGCAGGAGTATATTGTATGAATTTTTACTCTCTTGGGCGCTGGCTGCTGGTAAGCCATATTCTAAAATTTAATGTTTGGGCCCTATTTTCATTCCCAGTGCAAGTCACAAAATGTGGTCTAACTGCGCACATGGGTGGAGTTTTCGTTCTTTTGTTACAGTGGTAGCTCAAGTGACAAACTTAATTCTCTCCATGATCCCTCGAAACGTTTGTAAATTGAGTTAAGTTTTCCCATTGAAATGAATGCCGGTAATACACTTGTTCCACTCCAGCCCCCAAACTATGTTCTATTTACATTTCATTTATATATATATATATATATATATATATATATATATATATATATATATATATATATATATATATGCTGGGAACAGCAAGGATACTGCGCAGAACCCTCAAGCTTCCTGGCCTCTGGTAGAGGACCCGAGCTGAATGAGGGACGGACACCACCCGAGGGGTGAGATGAGGATTTATATATATATATATATATATATATATATATATATATATATATATATACACACACACACACACACACACACACACACACACACATGCACACAAACACACAATGTGCTTACAATACAATATTTCAGGTCAAAAAAGACTCTTCATTGTATATCGTATAAAAAACAAAAGTATTTGCTGTCTGTTTAGTGAAGTTTTGAAAGACCATTTTTTAAAAATAAAAACAAATAGTGTGCATGTGACATCAAGAGAGATGACTTCAAGAGAGATTTCTTGAGTTAAAAACAAGTATTTAACTCAAGAAAGACTGTCTTTATTGTTCATGAAACCTTCCTTAGTGAAGATCAGTGTTAGAAATACAAATCAATTATTGGCAAGACCAGTTCTCATTTGTATGTTGAGGCAGTACTGTGAATGACTACCAAATGTAACAAAAAAAAAAAAATTGTAATCTAACAAAGTTACTTTTAATGTAAAATACAGTGCTACATTGAGAATAAAAAAAATTCTGTCTCTGTTTACAACAGAAAGAGGTAGCCGCAGTGCATTCCTCGAGGACAGGGGTATGGAACTCCGGTCCCTCGAGAGCCATGCTTTAGATCGCTCCCTACTCCAACACACCTTATTCAATTAAACATGATCATTTCAGGTTTCTGCAGAGCTTGCTGATCATTTCAATCGGGTGTGTTGAAGTAGAGAGAGCTCTAAAACAGGCAAGATATGGCTCTCGAGGAACTGGAGTTCCCTCCCTCTGCTCTCGGACAATTTCAACCAAATCAAATCCCAATAATTGGCAAAACTTCCAAGTTTCCAAATGATAAAAACAGCTCCAAATCGACAGTTGGGTCAAAAACACATGTCCTATTTTTTTGCCCCCCTTGCAGTTTGACTTTGCATGCAGTCTTACCTCACAGCAGAGGTTGCAAACACCTGTCCTTCGGAGCCAACCGCTAACACAATGATTGAGGAAACCACAACAATGAGATCTGTGCAGAGAATCGAGAATGTGAGGCTTGGGGAAAAAAAAGGCGCCATTGGTGTACAAATGTACAAAAAAAAAGTATACTGGACAACAGTCGGTATTTGGCCTGATTAGACAAAAAATAAGATATTGAAAAGTTAAACAATATCATATGGCAAATTAACAAACCATTTTAAAATAAGACAATAAATCAAAGACCACATACAGACATTAATTTACATCATATGTTTATGTGTTAATTAATACAATTAATGACTTATGCAGTCACAACTGGCTTTTGAGAGAGGAAATGTAGTAATTGCACTGAATTTGTATTTGCTTGGTTTTGTTGTGGCACATTTATTTGCCGTTTGAGTCTGCGTGTGCGTTTGTGTGTGCGAGTTCATACCAATGATAATTATTGGCTTCCTTGCAAATCGCAGTCGTCCACAGAAGCCAACATACATACTGCGACAACCTGCTGACCAAAGCCGGAAAATATATTCCAAACCTAAAAAGACCACAAGGGAAATCTCCTGGGAAGGGAGAAAGGACAGGCAATGTTGAACGGCAACATGGACAACATGATCGGACTCGTTGTCATTTAGACCTCCATCCATCCATCCATTTTCCACCGCTCATCCGGGGTTGGGTCGCGGGGGCAGCAGCTTCAGGAGGGAAGCCCAGACTTCCCTCTCCCCAGCCACTTCTTCTAGCTCTTCCTGGCGGATCCCGAGGCGTTCCCAGGCCAGCTGGGTAACATCGTCTCTCCAGCGTGTCCTGGGTCGTCCCCGGGGTCTCCTGCCAGCGGGACATGCCCGGAACACCTCACCAGGGAGGCGTCCAGGAGGCATCCGAATCAGATGCCCGAGCCACCTCATCTGGCTCCTCTCGATGTGGAGGAGAAGCGGCTCTACTCTGAGCCCCTCCCGGATGACGGAGCTTCTCACCTTATCTCTAAGGGAGAGCCCGGACACCCTGCGGAGAAAACTCATTTCGGCCGCTTGTATCCGGGATCTCGTTCTTTCGGTCACGACCCATAGCTCGTGACCATAGATGAGGGTTGGAACGTAGATCGACCGGTAAATTGAGAGCTTCGCCCTTTCGCTCAGCTCCTTTTTCACCACGACAGACCGATACAACGTCCGCATCACAGCAGACGCTGCACCGATCCGTCTGTCGATCTCACGCTCCCTTATGCCCTCACTCGTGAACAAGACCCCAAGATACTTAAACTAGATCTGGCATATGTGACACAAAACCGGAAGAAATAAATAATTTCACCAAGATTTAATAGAAAACCATAATGACAAAGGTTTATATAGAAATAAATACACATACATAAAATATTAAACTCAGGCAAAGTTTGTTGATTTCTGTTGTCTGGAAAAACACTCGAAGGTAAAACTAGCGCCAGCGAAT
>CAAKHF010009018.1:9937-21848 GCA_901007745.1 Hippocampus kuda
TGTGTTCTGCCTCTCCAGCTGGAGCACCCTGCGGGCCAGGTGAACACTGGGCGCACACACACACACACACGCAGGCACACGCATACTCACGCGCACGCTTCCAGGCAGGCACACACACGACGAGCAAGCGAAAATGTTTTTTCTTTTTTTTAATATTCGGCACAATCTCGATGGGTGACAAGTTAGTGTTCACGCAGTGATTCCGTAACATTTAGCAGCATTGCATTTTTATTAGATAATCGTTGGCCCAACCTGCAGTTTTTCATTTCGTTGAGAGGCAATACAGTACTGTATATACTAAACAAACTACGGCGCAAACAACGTGAAACCGCTTATTTACCGATTGCTTTGTGCCAGATAGGCCTCGCAGGTAAGAGCCTTGTCATGTAGCCTTTTCTTCAACTTCCACTAAAGATTTGCAATTAGACTGAGATCCAGACTATTTGAAGGGCACCACATTGAACTTGTGTGTCTTTCTTCAAGGAATATATTCCCGGTTTTCGCACCATGGCTAGCTGCAACATCATCTTGAAAATTGATTTAATCATCCCCAAACACCCTTTCCATTGACGGGTTCAGAAAAGTGGCCACAATGTCAATGTAAACTGTATTTTCATAACTTTCATAACTTTGCTGCTGTAAATTGGGAATTTCTCCATTGTGAGACGAATGAAGGTTTTCTTATTCTTATTATTTATTGGCGATGTAATGACGACCATCTACCCAGTGCCATTTCCTGACATGCAGCCCATATTATCCATAACTGTGGAAATTTGAATGTTTTCTCTAGGCACTCGTCTTCATAAATCTTTGGAATGTCAGAGGAACCTTGAGCAAGCGGGAAGGGTGACATGAAAACTCCACAAAGGAAGGACAGAGCTGGGATTCAAACTCCAATCCTCAGAACTGTGAGGCAAAGCCACAGCATTGTCTCTTGGTGCATAATATGGAATTAGAATGTATAATACTGCAATATAACAAACATCATAGACAGACAGGGTTTCACAAATGCATTCAGTTCAATGTTGTCCTCATCTGGTCAGTGGAGTTTTCACGTTTTAATGTTACTACTGCGCAGGTGCAGGCAGTGTCCCTCAGGGTTCCATTAAAATGATGCCCCCTCTCAAGGCCGAGTCGCTCGCTCTGTAGATTTAACGCCGGCCATATGTGTGGCAGGAGGCAAACAGCTGATGGAGTTTAATTGACAGAAATCAACATATTTGGGTGTGTGTTTATGTGTGTGTCGGCCGGCGTGATCCACGTCAATGGGCTCGTGATTGTTTGAACAGGTCAAACATGGATCAGACCCCAGTTGGACAGGAGAGAGGAGCCAACAAGACACGATAACAGGCAAACATTGGCACTAATTAGGTATTCCATAGCATCTTCTGAATCCGAATTTGACAGGACAGTTTTCTGGAGAAGGCCCATTCCTGTCCTAGCATCTACAAAGTACCTTCACAAAGAATGATACATAAAACTGTGTTTACACCTTTTATGAAGTCAGTTCTAAGTTTAAAACTCAAGCATTTGGATCATCTCATAGCTGGACTACATTCAGAGGGGAGGTACTGAAATTATTATTATTATTATTTTTTTTTTACTTGATCAAAAGACATGGTACTAGTTACTAGGTTGGCATGGCTCACTGGTAGCGTGGTCGTCTCTAAGTTCATCCATGAGGTCAGTGGGTGGGTAAAAATGATGAGAACCTAAACATCAACGTCTAGTGCTCATTTGAGTGGTGTTTTTCATTATGGGTTGGCACTCACAGGCAAAAGCAAAAAAAAAAAAAAGACAACTCCTATCTGGAACTCATAAATCGGGTTACAAGGCACCACCTCATATGAATCATTTTGATGAATTAAAATTCAAGCCTTTTCAACCTTGCATCATGGTATGATTTGATGCGACTGAGCTTGAGATTTGTGACGCAGCAGGCCCTCTCCTCGGGCCAAAATCTTGGCAAGTGAGTGGAATCTCTTTCTGCTGCAAAAGAGGAAGGTAGACGCCATACTAGTCCTTCCTATATAAGTGTAAGGAGCAGTCAAATAAATACTTGTGATCACAGTCTAGCTACGCATCACTTTTCCGGACTTGAGTGACTTTTCAAAACAAAGAGGGATTTATAAAGTACAGTTGTGAATTTAGCCTTGTCGGAATGGTTAAAAGTAGTAGTAAGTCTCAATGGATATTCCAACAATGAACTAAAAGGCGCAGTGCAATTAGCACATAAAGCCCATCAGCGGCTCCCAATATCATCGTCCTCTAAGGAGCTGCAGACATATAATGCCTCCTGATCTATTACCACAAAGTGATTAATCCTCCCCACACAATGACCACTCTTCAACTGGGCCTCTATATTATGAGGTGGCCCTTGCGCTAATTAGCATTCAACTCAGCAAGCAGAGACAACCCCTCCACCAGGAGAAAGGACAGGAGTGGGGATGGCGACACAGTGAAATGTCATTAACTTGATGTTAATTACTAATTAATGGGGCCATTTCATTTACATGTATCTCTGGCTCTCTGATGGAGTCTGCCTTTCGTGGGTTACTCTGACTGGCCGACAAGTTGGGGGGAGGGAGGTGGTGGTGGTGGGGTGTCGTCTCATTCTGCTGCACTCTGCTTTCTTTCTGCTAATTAAATAGTGGGTCGCTCATTACTGTTATGTCTGCTTTTACAGCGCCATTTTCCGTCAGAGAGCGCGATGGTGGTGGTGCACCACCGCATTATGCGCGAGGCTCTTTCATCATCAAGCCCACCAACTTGGAACTTCGTTACTTTTACTGACCCCTCCCTTTCCTCTCATGAGCGCACGGGCCACCCGTTTCTATGGCAACCTTGCTGTTGGGTCCCACGAGAAGGAGCTGGCTGGTTTGACGAGCGTTTGGCCATTCACCGTGAATGGCCAGCGAGCCAGCATGGGACACAGCGTAGTGCCGTATGGTGCCACGGCATACAGGGCGTGCTGCTGGCCTGGATTTCGTGCTGCGGTAGTCCACGAGTTGACCCGGGGCTGACTGTAGAACCGGTTCTACTACTGATGCAGTGATTGATTTCGAGGTCAGATCAAGTCCTTCGCGTCGCCCTGCAGAAAAAGCCTCGAGCCTCGCACTCGCCTTATAATCGACACTTTACTGCCTCCCAGTGGCATCGTACAGAAACCACAAGATGAAACCACGAACCACGAAGATGCCTCAAATATTGCAGTCTACTCACAATTGCTGACAAAATATTTTATTTTTTAACATATGCTTTTGAATGACATAAGTTACATTTTAGAAGACTGCATTTTACAGTACCACATTCTATTCTAATATAAAAACTCGCAGGAGAGCTCTGAGGAACCACACTGAGCTAAATGTTACAGGCAAAGTAACAGAAGGGGGGAAAACAGAAAATACAAGCGTTGCAGTCAAAAGTAGAAGTGAAGCATCTGAGGAATATGAACATTTGTTGAAAAGATAAGGGAACAAATGTGTTAGAAGCATTCATATTATGGAACGTCAACAAGCTACAGCGTAGGGCTGGACGATTATTCGAACATTTCTCTTCGTCTTTTAAAAGTTACAATCAAAGAAACAGGATTTCTGTGCAGATTGGTTCCATTAAAAGATCCCGCCATTGTGAAAGTACCCAAAATGCACCATGTTGCTTGCATAGCAAACATGTAGACCGATTCTGCCATCCCGCCGCGTCCTTTAAGCTGTCTAATGACCCTCCAATTGGAGTTTTCCGTAAAACTAAACACACAACAAATACAGTATAATTACCCAAATTATATACTTACATACAAAACTTGCTTTTTAAAACATTGCTATCGCTAATTCTAAATATAATGTGATATCCCATTGGCAATTATTTTCAATTGCTATTATTTTTGTATACTGTACTCTTATTTTACTTTCTTACACATTTTTTTTCTGTTTGTCATAGTTCTATTTAAAGACTGAAAGATTTTTTTCCCTTCAGGGATACAAAGATCCAAGGACTTATATTCTTTTTGGTCGGACAACATACATTTCCACACGAAATACAATCCCTGAGATCCCAGGTTGGACCAGTAAGTCTCAAACTTGTGGAAAATAAAGTCGCTGTCCTGTGAAAAACATGTATGTTTACTATTGTTTTGTGTTTTTTGTTACTGTAAAGTGTCCTTGGGTGTCTTGAAAGGCGCTTATAAATAAAATGTATGATTATTATTATTATTATATTATTGTCATTTGAAAAAAAATTAACATTAAGGGGATGTCCGAAACACACACCACATGAATGTAAAAATGTAAAAAATGACAAAAATTGACGTGTTTTTCACAGACAGCGACAATAAAATGCATATGATGAAAACATAAGGCTGATTACTTGTTCCATAATCGTCCAGCCCTAGAACAGTGGATGTGCACTTTCAGAGTGTGTCCGATGTCATCCAATATGTTGAAATTTATTACTGTAACCAGCCTTATCCCGTTTTCTATTGTTGACCCGACACAGAGGTTATATGTGATTAAAAACAGTAGAGACATTTTCACTGTGATATAAAACATTAGAAGCATATTTGGGCCAAGGAATGTGGTGTGCGATAAAACAACTGCCGCCCATTTCACAATGCATAACAAGGATTTTGTATGTATGGTCCGCAGAGAGAGAGAGAGAGAAAAAAAAAATCACATCACTGTAACGCCACTCCCAAGCAGGCACAAAAACATAAAATGCATAGTCTGGCAAAGTCAAATAAGCACCTGAACTAGGTACCCAAACTTCCAACAGCAAGAGTGAATGCTACAAGCAATCATTTCCGGTTTCTGTATGTGCAACCCCCCACCCCCCTCCCAAAAAAAGACTTCATTCAACAAACTGAAGATCTCATTTGTCTGGTAACACACGCAACATTCATCATGTCAATGTGCAACAAGTTCACAGCAAAGCAAAGGAGGACACAAGGCAAGAGAGAAAAGACATCTCCCAAATAAGTCAAATATCAACGACAACAGATAAGTGCGATAGCTTCTTTCACCCAAGTGAAATACGCACACATAAAGACTACCCAGGTCAATTGGGCGTTTTTTACATTTGCCATCGCAGCTTAATAAATTTGTTCTCTCTAAAAAGATACCAAATACTTCTTAAGCCATAAAAATATAAAGGTACTTTATTCAAAATAATTATTTCTACAGCATGAATCCACATAATGAAAACAAAAAAAGTAAATTTTCAGTAACTTTGGTCTTTCTGCTTTCAAACATTTGTTGAAACAGCAAACGGGTATTTTAGGATGCACTTATTAGCTCGAAGCCTTTTCACTTCACTGCAACCAAACTTGTAAACATGGTGAAGGGGGACAAACAGTTACAGGACATAAGAACGCTGCCAACAACTCAAACAAAAACACGGAAGAGACAGAACAAACGCACGCTTTAAGCATTTCCTAACTAGAATGCCACTCAAAGATGAAGTGTCATTGCAGAAGCACTTTCCTGAAAAGAGGACCATTCAATCGAGCAGCACTTCACCGAGGCTAAAATCCAAATCTATACTAGGCATGAAACTTTGACCAAAAGTCTCTGGTTGACAATGGGGAAACTTACCAGTTGATTAATTCGCCTCAACTGCTTCAAGAGACATTAAATAAGAAGCACATTCACAAAATGTAGAGAATTCTTCATCAATATTCTTCCCATCCCAACACTGCAACCTTTCCTCGACTCCATCATCCTGTGCATGCCTTACCATCAAGATTCCCAAATAGTAATGAGAAATGAAGGCTTTGAAAATGTACTCAAACTGTTTGCAAAAGTGAAGACAAATTCACAACAAATCTGCCATGATTTCTCTTTGACCA
This sequence comes from Hippocampus kuda, assembly GCA_901007745.1. Lineage (NCBI taxonomy): Eukaryota > Metazoa > Chordata > Actinopteri > Syngnathiformes > Syngnathidae > Hippocampus > Hippocampus kuda. The sequence goes on from CAAKHF010009018.1 coordinate 15,780, forward strand.
ATGTCCCACCCCTTCGTAAAATTTCATGTATATTGCTTGAGTAGTAGTTGTGTACCCCTGGGGAAAAAAAAAAAAAAAACAGAAAAAAAAACCATGTGTCTTAAAGGGGAGTTTGTCCTAAAAACTACATCGATAAACACTTAAAGCAGTCGTCCTGACTTGGCAGTAGTAGGTGATGGAATTATCCGTTGTGGGGCGGAAATCGGCCGTCTCCAGTCACATCTTGTGCCCCTAATTTGATTGACAGGAAACCACTGCACCCGAGGAAAAAGAACCAGCCGGAGACAGACGGTGAGATTGTGAGATGTTAATCATTTATCGTGCAACTGCAGGCGAAAGCATTGTGGCCTTGCAAAAATGAAAACTTCAAACCGATAACATATAGTGTTGAAGGACATCACGACTCAGGTAGCTGGGGTAACAAGGTCAAAGGTGAGTGTGAGGCGAGGTTCATGACTGATGAGGCACTGACGCTTCTCAAGTCGGATATAAAAAGATGAAGCCAAAGTAGAAGATTAGCCTCGACAGTATTTCCTTGATTAAACCATGCATTTCAATTCAGGATAAAATTGAATTTTTGAACAGTTGTGTTGTAAAGCAGTGACCAGATTATGCCGCAATCACTTCCACACAACGTGATAGCAAGAAAAAAAACAAATACTGTACGGTGAAGTTCATTACTATTGTTTTTTTTTCTTTTTTAAAAATTAAAAAAAAAGCATTTGGTTTTACCTTTATATTTAATATGCTATGAAAGTCCTGAGTATAACATGCTCCATGTGTCTGCTATCATGGCCGATGCTTCAAACAAACCAAGTCGCTTCACAAACTGGAACAAATTAGACGAGTAATGATAAATTCATCGGAATCAAACACAGTTACGTCAATACAAGCGAATGGAAGAGCTCGCAGCTAAAGACGGCAGCGACAGGTCGTCAACCGGCCGAGCCTCCCTCAAGTGGTTATTCATCTCTATGGCAAGAACGCCGTGTTTTTTCGGCAGCGGCACGAATACTTTCTGGGCACAACCATGCACTTTCACTTGCTTTTCTGGCCGATCAGAAAGACTAAATACACACATTCATGAAATATATTTGACAGACTGGTAAACGTCAGCATGTGCAGTACATGTGTGATAAATCACAAACAGCAATGTCTCATGCGATGGCACGCACCAATGATTGCCTGTGTCAATAAATGTGGATGTCGTGCCATGAGATAACGAAGACTACTATGACTCTTCTAAAGTTTGGAGTCACTCTCAACGAAAAAAAAAACAACAAAAATAAAATTAGTGCAAAGTGGAGCTGGTGCAGCTTGGAGACGAGAACACGGGATCGTGTGCACATGCATCCGAGTGGAGGTAATCGCGAGGTAATTTTGTATTCAATGATTAAGCAATGTAATTCATCTTAGCATCACCAGTTAGAACACACAATTGCCCAACTAACTGATGGAATAATTGATAGGATCATGAGCTAATAAAAAAAAAATTAGTGACAGGCCGAGGCTCTTCGCAGAAGTCCTCACCCATGCATCTGAACAGAAAATACGCACATTCACCCATTTTTAAAGATGAAATCTATGACTATCTTCACATGCAGTCAATAAGCCTTTGAACCCCGAAGGGTTGGAAAGGGCATTTTAACAGCCATAAAAAACAGAATATGCTCATATTGTGGTTTCTTAAAAACCTGAATAGACAAATAACCCTGGGGTTACTCCTTCTCTAACACAAATATTTGGTCCTGTAAACGTGTAGCCGAATACCTCCACTGAAAGGAACATTGGTTTAAGTTCTGAGCATGTGGTGGGGGGATAAGAGGGGATACACCGCCAGTAAGGGAGTAAAAGTATATGCGGGTCAAATCTGAGGCACAATATGGGGTGGGAGAAGACTGATTGTTTCACAGATCATGATTACCAAGTACTCCTGTCAAATCGTAACGACTGTCTTAATAAACATGACAGAAAGTGATTTATTGTAGAACATTGCAAACTCCCCTTTCTCATTAAAACATGGAGCTACACTTCAGTTACCATGGTGTGCTTTTTGTTCATCCTGAAAACCTTCCCCAACGACCAGCCTCCCTTAACAGTTCCCCGACACCACACTGGTCTTTTTGTGATTCGAGTTTGTGCATTTTTGTGCGCAACAAAACAGACTTCTTTCTGTGTGCTTTGTGCACATGTTGTACATGTGAGAGAAAGAGAGCGAGAGAGAGAAAGAAAGGGTGACAGACCTACCATGCGGACAATGCAGCTGCTCAAAGGCACAATCACGTCCAGTCTGGGACAAAGTATTCAAATATGGCTATGGTGATGGCGTATCTTGCTGGGGTCCACATCGACGCGGCGGGCCTCGGCGAAGGCCAAAAAGATGCAGAGGCCGAGCAGATTGACGACAGTGATGAGCCCGAACATGGACGCCCACGATCCCGTGGTCTCGATGAGATAGCCCGAGAAATACACCATAAGGACTCCTACACAGACACACGCACACACACGCACACACACACACACACACACACACACACACACACACACACACACACACACACACACACACACACACACACACACACACACACACACACACACACACACACACACACACACACACACACACACACACACACACACACACACACACACACAGCAAATGCTAGATTAGGTTAAAGAGATGAAAGGTATGTGTGATAGCGTCATGTTGCCGCTGAGGAAAATGTCGCAGTTCATTGCAACTCCCCCACAGGACCAACGTCTGTCATTCTGTGTCGTCCATTATTCATCTGTCGCACACGCCATGATGCTGCTTTCTTGATGAAATAAACATGGCACACAGGAGGCGACGCCACTGACAGCGCGTGAGCTCAAAGTCATCATTTTGAGTGGTGGATTAATTATTTGACCAAAGTGTGTGTTATAAAGTGAAAAACAAAATCCCGAGGAAAGATTGATGTTGTTTTGCCCACTGTTGTCAAGTGAAAGAAACTCACCTGAGAACGCGCCACATGTGTTCATAACACCTGTCAAAAAAAAAAGAACCCAAACACACGGGCCATGTTAAACTTTTCAAAAATATAGTCCTCTTGTGGTGGGTTTTCATCCAAATATTGTTTTTCACTCACCAAACAAGGCCCCTGCACAAGATGGAGCGAGATCTTGAACGTTGACCGATACACCACTGTGAAGCAAAAGTGTCATTAGCTCACCTCATTCAGTTGATCAGTGTCAAATATGAGCAACAATCAGATGGGAAAGACAAAATGAGATCCATTCAATATAAAAATGAATAAAAGACAAAAGGGAGACAATTATAAATGCTGGTTGAGACCAAAGTATCATCAGTTCCACTGCTCGGACCTCTGCTTGGACCAGATCAGAACTGAGGTTTTTTTAATTAGCAGGAATGATTTTCACAAATTTTGTTCCCTGACGAATCCAGAAGAAGTCAAATATATAGCCTGTATTTGTAGGGAAGACAACCGTTGAACCGTGATGCTTTGTTTCTTCCCTTCCTGTCCTGTATGCCGCCTGAAGTTGCGACACTGTATACAAGTGACAATACTGAAATGACCAGGTGAAATCCTAAATGCCAGATGTTATGTTGCACAAAAAAACAACCTCTATGATGGCATCCTATGTTTGAAATACTTGCGGTTATAGTTTTACTATTTTGTGGTTCCAACATTGCCTGGACAACTCTTTCAAGTTTTGGTCAACTTGAAAAAAAAAACAAACAAACAAACATCATTTTGCATAACTCCCAAAAGGAACAGCAGTAACATGGCCATGTTTTTATCAAGTTGTGAATTGGAATGCAAAAGAAAATGAATATTTCCAGTTCGATGAACACGGCGGACTAGTGGATGCTCTAGACCAGGGGGCGGCAACCCAAAATGTTGAAATTGGAACAAAAAAAACAATATATTTATCGCCGCAAAAAAATTAAAAGCCTTATATAAGCCTTATAATGAAGACAACACATGCTGTATGTATCTATACATGTATCTGGGCAACAGGAGGATGCTAGCTAAGCTAAAATCTATGATGGACAGTCCCTCCCACCCCCTCCAGCCCGCCCTGACAGCACTCGGTAGCTCCTTCAGCCAGAGACTGTTACACCCGCGCTGCAAGACGGAGAGATACCGCCGCTCATTCCTACCGACTGCTGTCAGGCTGCTTAATAAAAAATAAAAAACGTGAAAAACCAGTAACAATTGTAAATAGCATAGCCACCTTTTACCAGTTTGCATATATGCTTATATACATCTATATCTATTTATATTGCACTTATATTGAACCATCTTTATCTACATTTATTTTTGTGCTTTCAAACACTTTTTCTTCTTTCTACCCCCCAATTTTGCTGCTGTAGACTGTAAATTTCCCCAGTGTGGGACAAATAAAGGGTATCTTAATCTTAACTATATTAGCCTACTATGGATATGACTAAGTTGGCTACGAATACACAATGAGCCTTCATGATTATTATTTTTTTCCCCCTGTAGTGCATCCTGTAGAGCTGGGGTGCCCAACCTTTTTTGACCAAAGATCTACTTTTCGATCAACCAGTCTCCCGGGATCGACCTGTGACCGCATACGCACGCACTGACACACGCATGCCATAATGAGCAACAGTCACAACGGCCCCCTAAGATGAACGAGGCACGGGACGCACTTTTGCAGCGTGTTAACTATCGTAGCTCACGTGTACCATTTAATAATGCTCCTCTCGGCCCTCCACATTCACATTCTTTGCCAGTACCCTCTGTGAATTGTACATGAAACGCTGGGTTTTTTTTTGTTAGTTTGTTTTTTTTAACAACTGCCACCTGCCTGGAATCCCGTCCTGCAAATAGAAACGTGTGTCGCGGGCTATGACGCAAATCTTTGTTGACAGAAATATTGAAATGTAATATTTATTCTCCACATTTTTACAGCATTGGAAAACGTTAAGAATGTGTGTCATGTTTGTCCTCCTACACAAACCATATGAAAACAATTTCCATAATAAAACATTTCCCTCCACCATATTTTTCCATTTTCAAACATTTTTGAAAACGCTCCAGGCAGCCACTAGGGCAGCGCTAAAGAGACATATGCCGCTCCAGATCCACGGGTTGCCGACCCCGGCTCGAGACAGTGTGACCTTGGGTGGAGGTTATAACGCTCCCTTATGTACACGCATGTACATACACGCACTTGAGGTTGCATTTTCTGCACTACGTGGCAATTTTATGTATGTTTACTAGAGCTGTCAAACGATTAAAATATTTAATCTAATTAAAAATGCAACTTTCATAATTAACTCAAATTAACTGAAAATTAATCATGATTACTCACATTTTTTATCGTTTCTGAATTTCCTTGTATATTTTTTGTCCTCTTTTTCCCCATTTTAATGCTCTCATCAACATTGAATCATGAATCAGTTTTCTATGTGCAAAATGCAAATATTTACTGAAATAATTTTGATTTTCAATTTTACATGAACATTTTTCACTTGGAGCAGTTATTCACACATAATCTCTCACACAATATTACTGTCCATCAACAACAGTGAAAAAAACATTTTGTCACACAACAGCTGCTTTAACCGCTCTTTTTATGGAATCAAAACAGAGCAATATAACATTATAAAGTGCACATCTAAGGTAAACTAGTACTCAGCCTATAGTGGATGTAAGCCATGGTTGCATACTTCGTTTTTCTCAAGTTTGCTTTGAACACAGCGGTCAGGCTATGTTGATTCTGTTGGTCCTTCTTGCGCGGAAGTCTCACTACGGTTTTGTGTAGACATACTTTCGGATTACTACACTTCGTTCGATGACAACACTGGAGACGTTTTATTTTCAGTGTATTCGCTACGACTGCCCCGCTGAACTCTATGTGACTCAGCGCACAGTCATTGTCAGACGAACACAGAGAAGCTCCACCCCCTTTATTTATATGGACTCGGAACACTGTAACCTTCCACACAAAATAGTTTCAAACAAGTAACAATCGCGTCAGTGGCATACATCGAACTCAACAGAATGCCTGCTCTTTATTCACCAGAGGCTC
>CAAKHF010009037.1:0-21188 GCA_901007745.1 Hippocampus kuda
GGGGTGGGGAGATTGGAAGAAGAAGAAAATTTCAACAGTAAATAGACGATTCTGGAGGAAATAGACAGGAGAGATCAAGAGAGAGAATAAGAACGTTCAGTGCAGGATTCAGCATTTGCGAAATCACAGGAACTTTCACATGGAGGAGCTTCTGAAGACCGTCTAGTGAAAAGGGGAAAAACTCTGGAGGCCTTTGTGTGCTTGCTGAACATGTCCCTTTGTGACTTTCGAATTTTTACATTTAAAACAACCCCAAAAGAAAGAAAAAAAAAAAACTCAAAACGTGTCAGCTCAGTGGAAGCTGCTGTCCCTTACATGTGAGGTGAGCACTGTCTACGTGAGGGAAGTGTCTCTTAAATTGTAGTAATCGTACTCGTCGTAGTTGTAAGCCTGAAGTCATCTGTTAGTAAAATGCATGCCATGCATTTTAATACTTGTTGGAAACATGAGAATTAGTGGAAGGGGGTGATGTGCGCTTTAGAGCTAAGCACTTACCAAAGGATTCTGTAGATTAAAAAAAAAAAAAAAACACATATAGAGAGAAGAAAGACATAGGCGTAAGAATATGGTCATATTCTTAAAGTTGTTGGTTAACAAGAGGTGTCGTTAATTGCTTTGATCATCATCATCATCATGGCGCGGGGTTAGTTAGTTCTCTTGGAAACAAAAAAATAAAATAAAATAAAATAAAAAGAAAAAAAGACAAAGGTGGTCAAAAACACACGTTGCCAGATGCTGCAGAACACAAGTTGTTTTCAGGGGGGGGTCAGTACACTGTCAGAAATAGGGGTACCGCAGGTGGTGGATGGCTTTGGTGAAGTACGGGTACCATCGCAAATTCATCGATTGGTAGAAATAAGGACATCGTAATCACTTGATGGGTTTGTAGGAACAGGGGCACCATCGGAAGTTAACAGGTCTGTAGAGAGCGATGAGTCGTCGATACGTTTGATAGGAATGCGGCTAACAGGATGTTGATGGCTTTCTGGGAAAGAGGCATCATGTAGGAAGTTGATACGGTTGTAGAAATTGGGCTACCGTGGGAGGTCAATGACATCCAAACAATTCCACTCAAACAAACTGCTCGTGGGACTGCAGCTGAAAAGTCGAGACTGTACTCCCCAACTCATTGTTGGATACAGAAGGTGGAGTCGGAATCAATGCGGACCGTATTTTCCGGACTGTAAATCACAGGTTTTTTTCATCGTTTGGCCGGGGGGTGAGACTTATACTCTGAAGCAACTTTTGTGTGAGACACATTCTGATAGCATTTTTTGAACATGTTATGTTCATATGTAGCCGCAAGAGGGCGCTCTAGGCATGTGTTGCTAAATCAACGATGAGTCTGACGTAAGCGACGTAGAAAAGGAATCGCCGCATCTTCTACTTCCGAAGTTGGCGGAGTTGTTTAAAAGCGAGACTGAGGAGAGGAAGATTTCGTTGGATTTCGTGATTTGGCGTGACACCGAAGGGTTTGGTAAACTTGTTAGTTCTTTCTGCTCTAGTTGTCTGAATAACTCTTAATATGTTACGGGAACATACCAGGCATGATCTCAGTTCGCTGTTTATGCATCATGTAACGTTAACATATCGTACACTTATTCAGCCCGCTGTTCTCTATTTTATTATGAACATGTTTGTTCTTGGCGCTGGATTTTATCAGATAAATTCCCCTCCAAAATGCGACTTATATCTCTTTTTTCTTCTTTATTATGCATTTTATGGCTTGTGCGACCGATACTCCGGAGTGATTTATAATCCGGAAAATACGGTACTGATACACCTTCAAAGAGTGACTCATCTGACTCCTGATGTAAACTTCCCAAGCGTGTCAGGTGTGGATGGCATCACAGTGACAAGTTGTCGTACCCCTAAATGTGATTTTTCTGAGAGTGTAGATTATGTTGAATTAAAACAACAACAAAATAAAACACATAGCTGCTATATAGACCGTTATTCTTTCTTCAAATCTGATTTCCAATAAAGGTCCATATACCACAGACAAACAAAAGGTACTAGAACATCCGAGAAGAGATTTTCATCAACTCAAAACCAAAAGACAATGGACTCACAAAAACGAAACAAACACACTGCACCAACGTAGCAGAAAGAAAAACCCCAAATCGGTTTTAGCCTACACATGAGGGGGAGACAAATTCCAACAGTCTAATGACAACACCAAAAGAAACACACTGGGGTAAACTCAGAATAGAACAGGAAATATTGGAAAATGCCATTACCTACAAAAAAAATATATATTAAGGGGAACACAGATGACATCGAAAACATCTTTGATGACGGAGAAGCAACCTACCTGATCGCAGCTGTTTAATGCGGCCGTTGTTGTTGGTGGTATTGACGGGGAGGAAGTCTTTAAACCAGGAGATATCCGGGTCCGGGTTGCCGCTGGCGGCACAGAGCATGGTGGCGGTTCGAGTTCGCTCCACCACTTTGAGCTGTGGGCCCATGTCTATGGTGGGGAAACCAGGGGGTAGCTGGTCCTCTGGGAGACGCACACACACACACACACATACATACACAATTCTCAGGTGAGACACAAGTCTTGGGACTAAAACGTGTGCAGCAAATTCACCGTTAGTGCTCTCTGCTTCGGTCTATTTTTTTTGGCTTCTTTTTAAATGGCATTGAACTGATAGCCACAGTTTTGGGTCTTGTATATTCTGTGCCATTATCCATCCATCCATTTTCTGAACTGCTTTATCCTCACGAGGGTCGTGGGGCGTGCTGGACCTATCCCAGTTGTCTTTTGGCAGTAGGCAGGGGACACCCTGAACCGTTGCCAGCCAATCGCAGGGCACACAGAGACGAACAACCATCCACACTCACACTCACACCGAAGGACAATTTAGAGCATGGGTGTCAAACTAGTTTTTGTAGCGGGCCACATTGTAGTTGCGGTTCCCCTTAGAGGGCCGTTATGAATTTTGGGAAACCATATAAATGTTTAATCCCGTCCACATATTACATACACAGCGGAAAACAAATTGATCAAGAACTAGTTTTACAATCAGAAGTCACGAATAATGACTGTTATTGTGGATTACATACGACAATTTGAAATTTTGGTTCAGACTTTAGCAAGCATCATGGACCTTGACATGATTGATTTGCTTTCGCGGGCCCCATAAAATGGTGTTGTGGGCCAGATCTGGCCCCCGGGCCTTGACTTTGACACCTGTGATTTAGAGTGTTCAATCAGCCTGCCATGCATGTTTTTGTGGGAGATAACCGGAGTACCCGGAGAAAACCCACGCAGGCATGGGGAGAACATACAAACTCTACACAGGAAGGCCAGAGCTGGAATTGAACCTTTGCACAATGAGGTCGACGCGCTAATCACCTGTCCACCGAGCCGCCATTCTGTGCCAATTTTAAACCCAAAACTGTGACCTTAAAGCGAACGTACGGATTGCTACAACCCGAACTAAAACCCCGAGTAGCCCATCTCATACTTCTTGAACTGAGCTTCTTTTTAGAAAATTTTCTGCTTCTGACTTCACGACAACACTGGGTTCTGTGGCCCTTTCCTCAACCTGCAGCGTTGGAACCCCAAAGACCCAATTGTTCTTTCCCACGGACCGGATCTTTTGTTGGATGCTGTTACTGCACCAATTCCAACTCCTGTAGGTTTAACATTCCAGCCCGTGCAATTTATTTCCGTACCGCCATCCATTTACGCGAATAGTAAGATGCAGCCGTGTTTGTTTTCTGTCATCAGACAAAGAAACATCTCCTGAGAGCAGCTTCTCTCAAGCACATTTCACCAGCGCGCAGCCCAGAAACGAGACGGCAAAGACGGCCAATTCCCCCTTTCAAAGCCAAATTTGTTTCTTAATGGCGAGCACTATGGCGACGCCAACTCTCGCATTGAAGTGCTTTTTGATGTTCACTTAGGACGGCAGGTGGCTTTTTGCTGCCAGGCGTACCAAGGACACACTTGATTTCCTCAGGTTTTGAGATGTGTTTGGGCTTTCAAGTGCATGATCCCGATAACAAACATTTTAAAAGGTAAAGCCAAACCCAGAGATTCTTCTGTGGTAAATTTTCCTGCGGAGCAAACTGCGTCCAACGAACGGCCTGTTATGTTTACTTGCTTCGTTACATTCCTGCCATACGGTTAATTGGCACCTTTTTCAGACGCATTTTTGTCACTTTGGAACGAGGCTTCGCAGAGATGCCATCCACGCCTGCTCGCCGCCAAATGACAATCATGGCCGACTTCCAATAATGCTTTTGGGTACTTGGCATAGTGAGCCAGCGCCGTGGATAAATCTCAGAGAAGTTAAAAAAAAAAAAAAAACATGTTTACGAGCAAGTGACTTCAGAGTGAACTGCAAACTTTTCTCCAAGCAACTCGGGTGTCCCTGCCTGAACCACTCTGGACAGAGTTTGTCAGGCATTAAGCCCACACTGGACAGTATCAGACCTGTTTGCTTCCACAGGCATTTACTTGATTCTACAATTAGACAAGTATGAATCCGATCGATAGCCAGAAGCGAACCACAAGCCGCATCGCCGCGCGTCCAATCTAAAAATTGCAAACAACACGGTAAAAGTCCACTGGATTCCAAAGCAAAATGTTTACAAGGTTGCAGTTTACCTGATGTAATTTCCGGACTATAAACCGTGACTTTTGTCACATGCTTTCAGCTCTGTGGCTTATTTAATAAAGCGGCCCACATAAAGATTTTTCTAATGCCCACCAGGGAGCGCTCGAGCATAAAATGTAAGAGCGAGACACGTTGATATGTACATTGGTAGAAAGGCTAATGAAGGAATGGCTAACCGAGTGTTACGGCAAGCGAGGATTTTGTTCACAGTGCTGTTTTACTGCCGTGGTGCTGACGCGTTACAGGCACTATTTGGAACGAAAAGTTAAGGTACGTATTTAAAACTTTGAAAACGCTTTCTGTGTACAGTACGTCTTTCTTTGTAAATACTTCATGTTACAACGTTGGCACCTGCGGCTTATAGACGGGTGTGGCTTATGTGTGTACAAAAAGTTTTTTTTAAAAAATGTAGTGGGTGCATCTTATAATCAGGTGCGCTCTGTAGTCCGGAAATTACGTTAATTTGTTTAAAAATAATAAATCTGATCTACACCCTCTTGACTAATCAATACTGAACTGACCTGTAATCATTACAGGACGCATGGAAATTTTGAATGAATTTCATGGCTTGCACTTGACAAACTGACTGAGGGAAGAATCGCAAGAAGCTATCCAAGACAGACGGGTGACGCTACATTGTCAAGCGTTTTATTTTACCCATGTCATTTAATGCGCCAGAGCATTGTGTCTACGTTTGATGATCTTTTCCAGGATTTTCCATCAAAAGTGGGGGTGCGAGGGCCCATTCAATGGTCCGCGCAGCTTTCATTTTTCCTTATTTTTACCCCCAAGCAGGAAACTGATAGGCCTCCGCGCTGGCCAATGATGTGCTACAAATGGTGATGGTCCTGGCTCCGAAAATGTAATTTAGACCTGCTTTGACCACAAAATGGTGACATCAGGCCCGGGAATGGGGTGGCACACGCAATGCAGCCCGTCTCACTCACTTTCCTTGCAAAGTGAATTACCATGGCGATGATAAATACGGGCCGGGAAATTAAACACGTTCGGTGGCGTGCGGCGCGATTAGCCGATGCGCGTCACGAAAGCCAAGTCAGATTCTCCCCACCCTGCCCCCCACTCCCTCAAGGCCAAGACACTTAAAATGGAATCAGATTGCAGCGTCGCTTGTAGCTTCGGCTACAACTTGTGAGCTGGTCGTTATCATTTAAAACGCAGAGTTTGAAAAGCTTCAACATTCAAATGGCTGTTCGTCGAAGCTGAAATGAACAGGGAATGGAATCCCGCCCCCCCCTCCGCCTTATGGTTCTAGCTCGCTGAGCGCCGCAATCTCAAGGACAGTCTAAGGCAAGGGCAGCTGCTGCTTTACACATCCATACTGTATATTCAACAATGGCTCCACGCACTCAATGAGATGGAAGGGAGAGAAATGCTGAAGTCACCTCCTATAAAAAGTGCTGAGCGCTGGTGCTTGGTATGAAAAGACCCCCCCAATGACAATTTGCACACATTAGCCACCGGCATCGCTATCGGGCCATGGGAGTGTCTGGTGCCAAGTGTGAAGGGACGTTGGCTCCAAAAGTACCTCAGCGAGCAGATTCCTGCTGATGACAGAAGGCCACCGCACATAAACTCCAAGCCATTAGAAAATTAGATTGATTGATCACTCCTGCGCAAACTATGGAGGTGAACTCTCAGTTCCCGCGGATGACAACGCCAACTGTTTAAGCATCTCATTTGCGATCGGATGCCCTGGGGGAAATGACGCATTGTTTTCGGTTAGCCTGCTTGAGAAACTGATGAAATGGCAGCGCTCACGTCGCTCCCGATAGCTTGTCGGCACCGGGCTTTTTTTTTCAGCCTGTTGCCACTCGGGGACACGTTGAAGTCAACATTTTGGGCGGTGAGATTTGGTTGCTCTTTAGCCTGAATTTGTTCGAGATTGACAGAGCGCAGTTTAGAATGGTAAGAGCAGGAAATTGACCCTGTTGTCGTGCTGCTGGCTGATATTGGTGGGTAAGGACACAGCTGAGCCAGGGTTGCCAGTGTTCAGTCCCGTGTCTTGGACTCGAGTCCATTTAAGTTGCTAGTTTTATGACTTGTGACTTCCTCGGGAATATAAGATATACTCTTATGCTGCAGCTTTTACTGCACACGCATTAGCTGCTTTGATGACACGAAATCATGCAATCACATTCGTTTTAGAAGAGGCAGCTCTTTTGGGACGGAGGGGTTGGCTCTGATTCATAAAGCGTCACGTGACTTCCTGATCCCAAGGGAGACGGCGGTGCGAACCAGCGCAGATGTTTTGACTCGATCGTATGCTTCGATGTTTGTGTGCTTCCTATTCATTGTAGAGGCTGCAAAACCTCCAGGGGGCTCATCTCAGGATTCTGAACAGTCAAAAATGATGTAAGACTCGACTTGACGTTGACTTGAACTCCATGACTTCACAAATCATACTGTTTACATTTGAAAAATCACTTTTTAAAATTGTTATTTTTATTATAAAATTGTTATTTTTTTAAATTGAGAGGTTGTTGTGGACACGGCGGGATCCTTTCACCGTCCTCTGCTCCCCCCAGGTCCTCCGCGAGTTCGTTTGAATTCAGGCTGAGGTGAGGTGTGAAGTCAGAGGCCGGAAATGGAGAAGTTCTTGCAAGAAGCTTTACTGAACGTTCAGGGCACAAGGGTGATACAAGCAATCGTTGTGGTCAAGGCACAAAAATGTGCAAAGGCAACATCTCTAAACAAGTCTGATATATCCTAAGAGGGGCATAACTCCTCACGGATATCATCCTTTTCATTTCGTAATGGAATCATCAAATACTTTTGTTTTCGAAAGACATAAAACATAATGGCAGTGCTTTCATGTTGCAACATTTTTAGCTTTTCTTCGAAGTCGTCTTAACGCTGGCTTCCACGAAACCCTAATTATTCGCAGGGCCTCTACTTTTGCTTGGAACACAGCTGCGAGCGCGAAACCGCAAGCTACTTACAGCGTTGTCTGGTCTATTTCTGCAAAAGGTGTCAACATTATTTTCCGTTGCTAAGACAGTTCCAAGTCGAGGTCACATCGTAAGGTTCAGGTGGCGGTCATGTTGCAAGGTTCAGAGTAAGGTCATGCTACGGTCAAAGTCTGTCTGTTTGCAGTAAGTAGTTTAAAGATAAACATGCAAATAGATAAATGATGGCTTCACGTGTTACCAATCTGGCAACGACGGCCACCAGCATGTCTCGGCCACAGCCAAAGGCCAATGATGACTCGTTGACCAAGTGTCTTCGAAGATGATTCATTTTGGAATAAGCAAAGTTTAAAACTCAAAGATCAGAGATAAAACATCTACGTTAACTTTCTTCTGTCAGATGCAGGTCAGATAGCTGCGTGAACTATGAAGCTAAGCGAGCTGAACAGGTTCGCTCACCAATAGCTGGGCAAATATGAAGAAGCGTATTTTCCTCACTATAAGGCTCACCTAAGAGCATTTAATTTCCCCAAAAGCCGACAGTGCGCCCTATAATCCGATGCGCCTTATGTATGGTGTGACAGTCTCTTTACATTCCCCACTGAGTTGTTTCCCCGTGAGTGTTCCTATGCCAGCTAGTGGTGATTGTTAGCCGGAACCAATTGTAACGTAAAAGGATTCTGCCCAACACGAATTGACATGTGCATTTGCCAACACACATTCAAACAACTACTTGGTGAGTTCTGCGCAGCCATTATGAAACGAAGATAATAACAAAAGCATAGTTAACGTCTGACTCAACGAAGGAAGAAGGAGACAAGCAAGCCTTCTAAGGACATTCAGCCCCTTGTGGATGTGAGCCCACGAGGTTTGTGTGCCTTTTTTGTCGAATCAATTGTCTCCATAACTTTAATCTTTCATTTATTGTTTTGTAATGCCGAGATTGTGAAGGCTCTATTAAAGAAAGCTGTATTGTGGTGTATTTTATTGTATTCCCTTTAGCATAGCTCCATCTCGTGGATGCATAGTGCAACCGCAGCCATTATTCTATCCTATGTGCTTTATAATGCGGTTCGCCCGACATATGAAAACAGTTTTAAAATAAGCCATTCATTGAAGGTCGGCCTTATAATCCGAAGCGCCTTATACTACAGAAAATACAGGTCAACTTCATGTCCGTTATGCATTTACTTCATAAGACAATAAAGTGACTAGACACCATGGCGAGTGTAATTTTGGAACTGTACCAATAAAAAAAAAAATGTTATAGCATAAACACCTATCCATCACCATTATTTTGAGTACTTCTCTGGTTGTGAGTACTCACGTGACATGTTGATGTGAGATGACCCCCGTAAACTAATGCTTGTCAATTACACTTAACGTCATAAAGTGTCACCCTACAAGGTTAATAATGACTCTCATTCAACGATTAGCGCATACTATTTTTTAAAAAAATCTGATTATTATACATTTACTCTCCTATTCAGAATATTTCACTATTTATCATCACCATGACAGTGTGACACTCATACAAGAAGTAGCAGGAGTGTGTATAAGTAGCCAATCTGCAATGAAGACTAGAGTTCAGAAAGTTGAGTTGTGTTTTTCATCGGTGTTCTCGCTGGAATCGCTGCATTTTCAGCTTTTGTAAACTCTCTCTCTCTTTTCCAAGTCAAGCTGTGAAAAGCCGACCCCCGCCGGTCGATTGTGACTTTCGTTCAGCGGCCGCTTCACGAGAATTGGATTGTGTTTGACCCTCTTTCTCTCCGATAGTGGAACAAGACGTTTCACCCCCGTGCTGGAGGTTATTCTTCATACGGAACCCCTGCAGGCTTTTTGAAAAGAGATATTTGTTGGAAGTATCCAAGTCCATACTAGCACCCCCCCCCCATCCCCCTGACTCCATAAAGGCTGTCACAGGTCACTTGCTGGAGAAAAGCGTGTGACGAGATGCATTGTTTGCCAACTCTTTGCCGCAAAGAATGCAGGATTATGGATTCTGACATTCTTAGACTGCTTTCTACGCGGATCTGCCCTCAAGGTTATTCTTGCCCAGTTTAGGAATCAATCTGATTCTCCCTGCCCCTCCCCTGATCTGATTTAAGCCGGCGCAAGAAGCAGGCCAGAAAACATTACCCGCCGAGTGTGACAGCAGCAAGCAATTTCTCTATCTACCCCCCCCACCCCCACTTCCATGCCAAAGCATATCACTTCAAGTTGAGGGACACTGATCAAAGCGGTTTCCACGCTCAAAAATCCAAAAGGAGATAGGGAAGTGTAGGCGTGGGGCGGGGGGGGGGGGGGGGGGGGTTGGAGTGCTAATCAAGTGAATCATAGCACAGTGCTAACAAGGACATCACTTGGAATTGGCTCGTTTCATGGCTTGCAAATGCATTAGCTGACCTAGAATGAAACGGGAATGCCGCTTTCCGACACTGGGTCGACAGAAGAGCTTCTCATTGTTGGCCTTCCCTCACAGAGCCGCTTTGTCAACGGCTAGTCAGTCTTTGATTTGCTCATGTTTTCTTCCTCCACCCAAAAACTGCGGCGAGCTGTTCTCGAAACAGTCGACGAGCTGTCATCAACATTACAGTTTGGTGATCAGATTTGTTTTTCGTTTGTTTCTATACTGTATGTGCCCTGTCTGGCGACCAGTTTGGGGTATAGTCTGCCTTCCGCCCGAAGTCAGCTGGGAGGAGCTCCAGCAAGGAGATATATCCATCAATCCATCCATTTTCTGAACCACTTTACCCTCTCAAGGGTTGCGGGGCATGCCGGAGCCTATCCCAGCTGTGTTCGGGCAGTAGGCGGGGGACACCCTGAACCGGTTGCCAGCCAATCGCAGGGCACGCAGAGGCTCACACTCACACCTCGGGACAATTTCAAGCGTTCCATGAACCTGCCATGCATCTTTTTGGAATGTGGGAGGCCACCGGAGTACCTGGAGAAAACCCACGCAGGCACGGGGAAAACATGCAAACTCCACACAGGGAGTCCGGAGCTGGGATTGAACCCGGTACCTCTGACAGAGAGAGAGAGAGAGAGAGAGAGAAAATGACTTTTTAGCCATGACTATCTTCATTGCCAAGCGGGCCAGCGACCGAGAAAGAAAATTAAATTTATAAATAAATGACCCCCCAAAAATAGAAGTATCGCCGGCTCTGAAGTTGAAAGGCCTCATGTAACCCCATTTTCCATCAGGACTCTTTCTTGCGGGCATGAACGACGGGTCCCAAAGAAAGCTTTTTAGCATGATCAAATATTAAAATGTCCACGGGCAGGAGGTTTTCCTTCACTTAACTTGGATAAAGATGTTTGCCCCCCCCAGATGTACGGAGCCGGCGCTTGTCTCCGCCTGATGATGCGTGGCCACAAAAGATGGCAACAAGAGTTTTGCATGGAATTTATGTCACACAGTGTAGCCTTGATTCTGGCTGCTGAACAACCGCAAGTTGCCGTTCATGCAAGAGAATAAGTCACGGCTTCATGCGAGCTTTGTGTTCAATGAAAAAAGCCTTCCCATTTGTGAATAAATTCAGTTGATCACCATCATTTCAGTCTTTGCACTTTTGGTGGCGCGGCTGTAAGATTTTTCGCCCATGCGAAATGTTCGCCTTGGCTCAACAAAGGCCAGGAAGAACATCCGTCAGCGTTTGCTTTGCTTTTCTAATGGGTGCTTTCTATCACTGTCATTTGTTTCATTCTTTCGGCTTTGTCACAGAATGCAGCCCACGTGTTAGCGGTAACATCTAAGTGGGTGGTAGAAAATAGTTATCCCTCTTTTGCCAAAAAAAGAAATCAGATCTGTTAAGGAAAATACCAAAGTAGCTTTTAGAAGGCCCGAAGCCGGCGAGGCGTAATAGCACTTAGGCTAAGAGCAGACCTGTTCCTCCGAACACTCGATTCCAGCAAATTTGGAATTAGCCGGCTGAGCCAACTGTGGCACATTGGCAGCAATATTCATTTGCAACTTTTATACCTGTTGACTCAAAGCGCGATGGATAACTCAGGGCAACGTCTTTGTCCGGCGTTTTGGAACATATTGAACGGCTTATTCTCCACCCCCCCCTCCCCCTCCACCACCACCACCACTCCATCTGCGCGGTGCAAGGTTGGATCGTCGACACACTGGCGTGTGCTTTATTAGAGCATAGCGCTGAGCATTTTGTTCCCTCTTATTGGATTACTTAAGCGCCATCTTCCCAGAGCTGCTCCCCCAGGGGTCCTATTTGGGCTGCAGAAGCTCTTTAATCTGATTCCCGACTGGACAACATGTGTAACCAAACAGCGCTGGCTTATATCCGTACCTCGAGGCGTTATTTAGTCACTGCTTCTGCTTCTTCGCTTGGCAGCAGCGTGACAGCCGTGTTGAATTTGTGCTGCGGCTGAAAACCCGCACTTGGCTGAGCTAAAATCATCTTGGGCTGGGAAAGCAAACAAATCAATCGAAAATACTGAGAACAATTCGTGAGAGAAGTTGGATCCGAATTTCATTTTTACTTTTATTTTTATTTTTTTTATTTTCATTTTTTCCTTTTTTTAAAATGTATTTTTTTTTAAGTATTTGATTGAATTCTGGAGTAGGTTTGTTTCTTTTTAGTAAAATGCTTAATTTGAGTTGAGGTATTAATTTTAGTCGATATGTAGTATTTGTCAGGTCGAGTTCAAGATAATATTTTCGAAAAGGTGACTAAGTATGGTGTCATAAAGTCAACAAAAATTCTCAAATGATGGCTTGACGTTCATTCTTCCATATGGATGTTGCGCAATACCACAATGCACAAATTTATAATAAGCCTTGAAAGCTCTTGTATGATATCAATTGAAAAAAATGAAAACAAAGGACATTTGGGCCAGAATTACAGTGTTATTTTTATAAACATGAAATGTAGTTTTAGTTAGCTTTTGTTTTTTTTTCCAATCTTGGGACTTGGGAAATTTCCTTTCGAATCACTGTCGTTTTTTTTTTTTTTTAAATAAGTTACTCATAAGACAGGCGGCTTCAATGATAACGTGACGGGGGCCGTCTTGATGTTCCGAAGCGCCATTTGTGGCTCTGGCAGAGTTTTTTTTTTTTCCCCAGTGACTGAGAAGTCTGACATCAATCTCGCCCGCAGCTGCTTGGTTTTAAATCACTCGCCGTAGCTTACAGATTCTGATTGGACTGTCTTGATTTACCACATAATATTCAAAGAGGGGTTTTGTTTAGGTCCCCCCCCCCCCAACACACTTTTTTTTGGCTCAGCAAGCAGTTCAGTATCTGCGGGGACAGCGGGTCTCCATCTTTTTAATTACAGTCATGATTAATTTGTCCATTGTGGACGTAGGACTGAGATGAGGATGGACGAAGACGGTTGTGGTTATTGACAAGCAATGCTTTTTAGGAGTATTTATTCCAACTGAATACAGCTTTATTTATTTTATAATTACCTTTCGAGATTAGATTCATTTCCTCTTATGCATCTTTTAATTAGTTCCTCTTTTGTTTTGTTTTCAGTTTTAATTAAAAAAATGTTTCCCCATTTCCCATTCATAGTTTAGTTCCTTGATTGAGTTTTTTTTTAAATAAATATATATTTTCTTCATTTTTAAACTATTTCTTGTTTTATAAATTTCTTTTCATTTTTGCCTTGTTCCTTTGGGAATATTTTTTTAGTTCCATTAAAGAAAATGTATTGCTTTTTTTTTTTTTTGCTTTATCCAGTTCACTTTATTTAAATTTTATCCTTTTTCTTGCCCTTTTTAATCTGAACGGTTTTAATTTCATTTAACCATTACTTGTTTTTTGTATTTTTTTTCCCACTTAGATTTTTTTAGTACTTCCTTTTTTTTAAGTAATCGATGAATAAAAATTGCTTTTTTTATTTTCAGATCATATTTTCAATTGTTTTTATTTTATTTTTTAATTCTTTCAAGTTCTTTTTATTTATTTTGTTTCCTGGCCCTCCCTGACAACAATGCAATGACATATTTGCTCATGAAGCAAACATCTTTGGTGAGCTGCCATGGGAGCACGTTTCATGACAAAGGTGCTCAATCTTGTTAAGTCAAACGAGGTTGCCTTTGCTCTCTATTCCCGCTTGGAAAATAGTGACAAAAGAGTGCTCATTGTTTCGGAATAATCGCCGCTCATGTCGTGTCTCATGTCTATTGTACTCAGAATGATGTACCTCCAAGCTTTCTTTTTTTTTTTTTCTGTGTGTGTCGTCATCGTTACAACCCCCCCCCCGCACAACCTCACCCATCGCTGGCAAAATGGAATTGATGGTTTCTGTTTTTTCCGTCACAGGAGAGCGCCTTCTCATTTTCCGCTCTCGCTGTCGACTTGTACACAGCAACGCAAGTTTGTTGCTATTTGTGTGTGTGTGTGCGTACGCAGGCAGGAAATGGTTGTTGACAGCATAATAGGGGTATGAGGATGCAATATAAATCCTTAATCATGCCTGAATCATGAACTCCAACAGCGCACATCAATTCCGCTGGAAACACAGCCGTCTCGGAGCTGGATGTTTCCTTTAGTTTGTTTGAAAATATATGCCGTTCTTTCTTATGACGTGATTTTTTTTGGTCAGATTCTTGTTTTGTTTAGCTCCTCTTTGGGGTTTGTTGTTCATTCTTAAAAATGCTAAGTTTTTTTATTTTTCAATGCATCCAGCACATGCGCCTGACAGTTAAGAGTTGGTGGCTTCAATTTCGAGCTGCGACCTTCCTGTGTGGATCCCACGTTCCAGATTCTGATTGGAATGCAGCATCATTTAGCAACGCCGGGGTATTGACTGCGTCACAGAAAAAAAAAAACGGGCCGATGTTGTTGGTAGCTCAAGCTGTGTAATACGTATTTTCTACAGAGATGCTCACGTGCACGCAGGCAACAAAACCGGAACAGATTTCTCACGTCTGTGCTGCAATGATGAGCAAATGGAAATGGCAATCAAGATGTTAATGCTAGTCGGTGGCGGAGCCGGCAGGAGTCGCGAAGGCATGTTATTTCCGCGTGTGCGAAATGTGCAAAATATTGTGCAAAGTGGTCGCGCCGCCTCTCTCCCAATCGGCCTTTTGTGGGCTCGCTGGGGAGATAAGGCGGTTGGTGATGGCGGGAGGACCGGCGCAGAAACGGGCTGCTCTCAGTCAGAGCTCTTTTGACGCCTTGTGTAATTGTGGCACAAAATGGAGTGCACGACACTCAGGCAGCCACTCTCCAAAGCCACCTGTGTCCAGTTTAAGATACAAAACAAAATGGCTGACCTTTGCAATTTATTTTGCGCGGGTGGCGCCAGAGTGGGTGAAGCGAGAGAAGGGTATTATTTCATAACGTCTTAAGAATTACCATATTGTCACCCTCTCATCAATAATGGTCTAAATCAGGGGTCGCCAACCCATAACGTTGAAAGAGCCAGATTGGACCAAAAACACCAAAAACAAATATGTCTGGAGGCGGTTATTCTTTCCTTTCGACTTGAAATTAAAGGTCATTAGTAGTAATTCGGTGGCACGGTGGTTCACTGGTTAGCACATTCGCGTCACAGTGCGGAGATCCAGGGTTCGATTTTTGTTCCAGCCTTACTGTGTGGAGTTTGCATGTTCTCCTTTGAGTGTTTGGGTTTTCTCCGGGTGCTCCGGTTTGCTCCCACATTCCAAAAACATGCATGGCAGGCTCATGGAACCCTCTAAATTTTCACTGGGTGTGACTGTGTACGTGAATGCTTGTTTGTGCCCTGCAATTGGTTCCGGTTGTGCCCCGCCGACAGCCCGAACATAGGCTCCAACATGCCCCACGACTCTTTTGATGATAAACTGATCAAAAAATGGATGGATAGTAATAATTCTTGTATATCTAATTATATTGTCGGTGAATTTTTCAACTGATTTTTTTTTTTGGTACCCCCAACTGTCTACAGCGCTGCGAGCAGCTGCCTCTCACTCCTGTCCCTTTAAGACTTGCTGGAGGAATATCACGTCATTTTTCTTCTAAACCTTTTTACATTTTGCGTTCACACGTTTTCCATTGGTCCACCTTGGCCGAAGCTTGCGTTGCCTTTCAAGTTTTTTGTTTTTGTGTTTCTTGGGCAACCCCACAACATGGGCAAAACGTCAATGAGACAGACTAATCACTCAATCGGGGGTTTTGTAACACACCTTAACCTTATTCCGCAACCCCACCTCCCACCCCCTTCAGACTTGGCAGGGGGCATTTTTATCATTTCCGTACATAAAAGCAGAAGTCTTGGCTCGCTTCACACGGTCAAGTCACAGCACAGCTAATTTGAAAGCATTAAAAACAGCCGCCGGTGAAGGAACAGACGTCTATTTGCATAATTTAACTGGCATCTTAATTATTGTGTCAGGATGTATGCAAATGACTTCAAACCCAGAAGAAACTTACTCGACTAAATGGCTCATGGACTTACCACGTGGCGCAAAAAAAAAAAAAAAAAAACGTACAGTGAAGCTTCATTCATCACGAGGGATACAGTACATATTATATTTACATGCTTTTCTTTTTAAACAGTTTTGTCTCTCCTATCTACTTTAAACACATCTAAACTTGTTGTGTTTTGTTGTGTTGGTATGTTAGATGTGCTCTGTTGATAGCAAATCCAGAGCGCTGTAACGTTGCCATCTACAGGGATGTTTTTGTCATTGCAGTGATTTCCAAATTTGATATTCTTGGACAAACTGGTCGAGCTCTTTCGCCACGTCTATCCGTTGAAAAATTTGTCTGAAATATGTATTTGTTGACGACAGTGAACTGTCGAATTTGAGTCACGAGTTTGAGTGACAGTATGTGGTCCCTCCGACAAGCTCCAGTTAGGAGGCAAGCAGCAGCATTTTGGACCAACTGGAAATGCTTGAGCGAGTACCTGCTGTCTCCAAAATAAAGCACATTCGAAGAATCCGTCTGATATGCAAAAAAGGCATGGATTACTGCTTATAAATGCTGTTGTGGACAAAGGGTCTTTTTCTTTAGCTAGCTATGTACAGTAAAAAAAAAAAAAAAACAAAAACAACAAAAAGATTTTTGCTGGTCCAATTTAAAATCACTGTCCAGTTTCAAACATTTGAGACTTTTGGCTTTAGATAAGGCGCTCAGGGGGCGGGGCCTAAGTCGGAAAAGTGGGATGTACACGGGTTAACAAACATGCTAACTTCTGTTTTCTCTACATTGAAATTCAGTCATTTCAGTGTCATTCCAGGCCTTGATTTCCTCCAGACAGGACAAAAGCGGCCTTAGTAAGAAATTGTCCTTTTGGCTCAGCAGGACACCGTTCTGACTGTCAAAGGAAATACCACACTTTCTTAATATGGAACCCACGGGTAGCAAATACAACGAAAACGGCAGCCGCACCAAAATTGACGACAATGGGGCAGATTGGGACTCAGGCGAACATAAAAAGTTTTATCAGCCAGATCGGATGTCAACCACTCTACCAATTGACAATGATCAACGTTCACGGCAGTGAATAAGTTCCATTAAACCGCTACAGTCAAAGTACGAGCACGTACGGTGAAAGTTGCGGCTACAAATGACGGATTTCCTTGACCAAGTGGGAACGTACCACGCAAAACGGTGAGCCGGGTGGTCGCACTGGTCTCCCCGACACTGTTGGAGGCGACGCACTCGTAAATGGCCTCGTCACGCGGCGTGCGCAGCGGCTGGATGCGCAGCACCGAGCCGGAGCCGTCGTCAAACTCGATCACCTGCAGGTGCGAGAGACACGGTGTGTTAAAGGAGAATTGCGGCGGGGGTTACAATCGACGCGGGACCACCGTACACACAGGTAACACACAGCCGGGACATGTGATGGCGACACAGTGCCACACTCTAGTCTTCTCTGAGAATTATACAATACTGCAGTGTTCTTTAGGACGGAACTGGAGTACACAGAAAATATCAATTTGACATAGTCATACTACTAAGTGCTTGTCTAACTTTAAGAACGGGCACATTTGAAAATATAGTTTAGAGGGTGAAACATGTCAATTGCAGCGCGTCCCACATTCTTAAAGCTAACACTGGACACCCTGAAACAATGCGTGTCAATGAGACAAAGTAGGAGAAGGGCCATGCTGAAAAGGGATCAACGAAAAGGTCGTAATGCTACGATAAAAGTCATAGAACCACCAGATAAAAGTAATATTTCACGGTATCATCCGACAAGATTAAAATTGTATTTAAAAACCTGCGTGAATAAAGTCGTAACATTTCCGAAAAAACACATTCGGGAATCACACAAGGATCGTAAAACCACGCGTATAATATGCACCCGTGTATAAAACTACAGAAGAGGATTAGGGCCAACTTCCGGAATACGGTGATCCGATTTACTCGTGAGCGTTATTATCATCCGGTCGCGTTTGTGCAAGTGCATGTTGTTAACACTACCAGTCTTACTCTACACCGGGGGTGTCAAACTCATTTTTGGCGTGGGCCACATTTTAGTTACCGTTTCACTTGGAGGGCCGTGATGACTGAAACCATCGAAAGAAGTCAAGAATAGCTGTTGATTTAACTGTTGTTTAAGTTGCTATCATGAGGGGGTTGGGGACAAGAAAATGCTTGGAATCTATCTCTTATTCATTACATATGAGAATTTAAAATTTTGATCGACATTTTAGAAAGGATCATGGAAGTTGAAATGTTTGAGTTGCTTTCGCGGGCCAAATAAAATGATGTGGCGGGCCAGATCTGGGCCACGGGCCTTGAGTTTGACACCTGTGCTCTACACCAGAGATGTCAAAGTCATTTTTGTCACAGGCCATGTTGTGACCGTTTCCCTTGGAGGGTCGTTCTGACTGTAAAAACATATCAAGAAGTCAAGAATCATGCTTCATTCAACGATTGTTTAAATTAGTGTCATGTGGGTTTTGGTAAAAAGAAAATGCTTACAATATCTCACTCATTTATTATATATGAGAAGTTGAAATTTTGATTCAGATTTTAGCAATCAGCGTAGAAGTTGACATGTTTGACTTGCTTTCGCAAGCCACATGAAATGATGTGGCGGGACAGATGTGGCCCCCGGGCCTTGAGTTTGACACTGATTTGCCCAAACTAAAAAAACATCAACATTCAAGTTGCCCTCTTTTCCACTCGTTTGGTCAAGCTGCTGCACTTGCAAAGCTCCTGTTTCGAAGAGAGTGCCAGCAGGGTTTGCTTTGGATTTCCTTAATTTGAACATACACATCAGTTGCACATGATTAAAACGTGCTAAACGAACACGCTATTTGATGATTTATTTAACAGGCTGTCGAAACAGATAAAGACACGACGGTGTCACGAACTGTTTTGCATTTTATCGTTGAGGGGTTGTAACGAGCACGCCGGGCTAAATACTGAAACGTACGAGCTCGTAAACGCGACACTTGTTGGCAAAGTGACACCACGACAACAGACGCCACTTTGAGGGCTAAAACTGCACCGTTGAGTAAGCCCGCTTTGTGAAACGGTGATCAGTCGAAACGGCAACTGTGGCAATCGAAATGTGTGGTCATTTAAATCTAATAAACTGCCTTTGAAAAATAATCCGAAAGTTCTTACCAGCACCGCTAGCTGCTAAAAGCTGGCAACAGACGCCGTAGAATACAATATTAGGGTCATTAAGGCCCAATCCCAATACCCGCAGTTCTGCCTTTGTGCCCCCCAATTGCGCCTTCCCGTCAGTTTTTGTTTTTTTTGTCCTTTTCCGCGTGGCCCTAAAACTGTTTGTCAGACAGAAACGAAGCACAGACAGTCAATGGTTGCCTGAGCAACTGTTCGTTTGTACCATGAGTTGACGTAGCGCCACAGAAAGAGACAATTTCATCGGACGGACGAGACAAAGAATGCCCACAAAAACAAACAAACAAAAACAAGACGTTATTTTTTTTTTTTATAGTGTGGTCATGCTCCGCGCTGGGTACTCACTGTTGTCTAGAAAGCCCTGTGTCATAACTCAAAACTTGGGTTTCAACAAATCAAAGCTTCTGCATTCATCCACTCACACACGAACGACTCGGAAATTGTTTGGCCGATTGGTTTTTGGGGTTACATTTCACGATGAACCCGGAATGCGATATAACCGTCGCGGGTAAACTTGATTTGCCGTTGTGTAAACTCGTGTGACCACTGAGGTAGAGCAGTGGCGTTTAACCCTTTCAGGGATAGCGGTTACTACAGTGGACAGCTGATCATGTGATCAGGTTACAGGGTGCATGAAAGGGTTAAACTATGACGTCGGGCCGATTTTTGCACCTTCCTCTATTTCAGGCGGCACACAACATATACCGGTACTACAAGAAAAAAAAAAAAAAAATCAAAGAGATACAGAAAGGAATACAAGTTGGGGAACGTTAATGTATCAAAAAGCGGTTGAGGATTTGGGCCAATCAGCTCTTTGGAAGAGAAAAAAAAAAGGTACTGAAACAATGAGCAATTGAACATTCCAAGGTTTCGAGAAGGTCAAATTAAGTTCACCAGTAAAAGTAAAACTGTGCTTTAGCTTCAGCCTGAAATTTCACACCCCCCCAAAAAAACAAAAACGATCTTGAACTTTTTGGGAGCAGTATAGTCACACACATATACACACACATACACTCGCACAGTCAACAAGGATAGCGTCATCGAATACGATTTTCATTCATTTCATTTTACATTTCTTTGGCCATGCTTGTAAGCTGGTGGAAGGCGAGGGAAATGTTGGTGTCAAGGGATGAACGTTGTCGGCATGCAGCGCAAAGAGCCATGCGATCCACTCTGATAAGATGTTCAAGCCATTGCAGCGACAGCATTGGAGTCCGGGGGGGGTTGACGCAGGAAATTAATACAAGTCTTATCAGAGCTCTGCCGTGACACGTTGCACATGAGAATGGAGTGCGTATCCGCGTTACAGCCAAAAAATGATGACGTTGGGGTGTACAGTACGCTATATGGACAAACAAACGTATAATCGCCAACTCGCTTTATAGCCAAAGCAGTGGATGAAAATATAGAGTGACATTGGTCCAAATGTGGCTGCGTGTTTGTCCATGTGGCGTACGTTTGGAGCAAGCTGCCATGGAGCAAAAGAAAACAGCGCATTTGTTGTTTAAAAAAAAAAAGTGTCTTAAAATAAAAGAAAATGTTTCTTTTAATGTAACAAAAAAAAAACTAAAGCATTTAAAAAAATGGCACATTTGTTGTTTCAAAAAAGTTCCTTAAAATAAAACAAAATGTTTTTTTTAACGTAACAACAAAAACGAAAGCATGTAAAAAAATTTAAAGAAAAAAAATTTTTTTAAATAAAGCCAAGACTAAGCAATTGCTGAGTTAATCTAAAATGGCGTGATTATTATTTTTTAATCACATTTTTAACATCCTTTGTTGTATGCGCGCTCATGACCAATGATATAAATAAAATACAATTAAAAAAAAATCAAGCTTTCACACAGATTGTTTTCGATTCAAGAAAACATTGGTAACACTTTTTTTTTTTTTTGCCTGGTGCCAGATTTAGGTTAGTGAATGGTGAAACCCATCTTGAAAATCAATGATTTGTGTTTCTCAGGACCCAAAGGAGAGCTCCCGTTAATGGAACATAACGCTTCCTGCTATGAACATGACATGTAATCTAAGTCTGAGCATCACGTGTGTTGGGGGGGGGGGGGGGGG
>CAAKHF010009039.1:12600-24393 GCA_901007745.1 Hippocampus kuda
CATTCCTGACAGGAAAAAAAAAGGGGAATACTGAACAACTTCCCTTTTAGAACACGGTGCCTTGTTTTTCACTGGAGGACCCCCCCCCCCCCCCCCCCCCCCCCCCCCCCCCCCAAAACAACAAAAAAAAAAAAAAAAAGCCTCTAAAGTGACTTTGGGTATGAACGGGAATGTAATTGCAGAAACACCAGATGGGACAGAGTGGCCATATTTTGTTGTGAAAATTATTGAAAAAGAGTTCGTGACACTCATAATATTCATTGTTTCAGATACATCGGTTGAATAACAGGCAAAAATACCCGTTGCGACATATGTTTAACCACACGGCAACTCAATCTGTTAATATGTTCCAGTAACGGTTTTCTCACGCATGCGCAGTGAAAGCTAGCAGACAAGTCTGACGTTAGCAGAAAGCTAACGACTAGAGGCTAACCCTGTTCACCAGTAATTTTCATTGATTCAGCTGCGAGAAAAAGAAAAAAGGGTAGCTTCTTGTGTGACGATTCATCACCAGATAATTTTGTCTGAAATTGCCGTGACGGTACCTGTGTGCTGATGCAACCTTGATTCATCATACAATAAACAAATGCCATGGCACTTTACAGCTTTGTGTCATGGCGGTCGTAATATTTTGGATACTTGTACTATTGTGAGATATATAAATATATCAATCATCTATAATTTTAAAACTTATGCTAAATGGTTCTGGAAGTGAATTTCTATACTTGGATGATCTGTAATTGGTTCTTTGTCTGTTTTTGACCTGGCTAGCAACCAGTTTGTAGCGTTGTGCCTCTCACCCAAAGTCAGGCTCCATCTGTCCCGCGACTCGAATGAGGATCTTTGCTATAAAATATATGGATTGCTTAATAATATATCTCTTGCGTTTTATTGTTTTTACAATATTGGTAGCAAACAAAATCGACTCCACAACAGTATGAAGAAAATGCAGCTTCTTGTGGCTGTTTAGTTTACAACATTCGTCAAAGAAAATCTGCATTACCGCCGCTGGTTTGTGTCTCGGAGACTTTGAACTTTGTGAAGGACGTTAATGATTTTCATTCGCATTTGATAGCTCATAACATTGTTCTTATGCTACTAACAATGCCCTGTCTATTACAAAAAGATCAATAGCACTTGAGCTGAATGCCATTATGGTTATTAGGCCTACTTGCTCGTATGGTGATGAGGTATGAGGGCATTATGCAGCACAATGTAGGAGTCGGTGCGGATGGGTGAGTGAGTTTCTTCATTCGCGCATCTGTTACTCCGTGTTACAGTTTGTATTATTTGGCTTTTTCTTGATGTCAAATTTTCGACTAATACTTGATGAATACAAGCATTTCAGCAGAATATAGAGAGGGGCTTCAAGGTGAGCAAAGAATGATGGAGAAGGGAGAGTGAAGGTGAGCAGAGAGAAAGACGGAGTGAGAACAAGATAAGAGGAACGGAGGCACCCAAAGGCGATGAGAATAACTTACAGAGGCAAGAAACAAAGACAAGAAACCGAGATAACGGAGAATGCGCATGACACATCTCACACGGTACACCTGTCTGAACCTCAGCATGGGAGGTGAGATGTTTTTGGATCCGTTACGCTTCACCCGCAATGAAAATAATATCAAGTCTCAAAGCATCATTTAGAACATAATTCTATATCTTTATTCTACAAAATACCTACAGTAATTAATCTCTTGAATAAATGCGACATAGCAGGATTAATTGTGGGTTGGCTTGGTGAAAAAAGAAGCTCATAACACTTAATACAGTGATCCCTCGCTATTTCGCGGTTCGTTTATCGCATCTTCAGCGCATCGTGGATTTTTTCAAACATATTCATAAATATATATATATATATATATATATATATATATATATATATATATATATATATATATATATGGAGTACAGTACTGTATATGTTGCTCCATGTGACTCGCTGTTGTTTTGACTTTTTGCAGACTTAAAAAAAAAAAAAATTCAATGCTACATTTTTATGACACTTTTATGAAGGTTCCCGTTTTGGGAATTAACCTAACAGGTGTAAGTTTTGGAGAAACACTTGCATTACACCAAAAATAAAAGTTCCTCAAAATCAATTTGTGTTTTGAAAATCAACCTCATCAAGGCTGTAATAACCTCATCCCAAATATTCCACTTCACATCTTATTTTTGAAAATATGGCATATGTTGTGTTTTTTCTCATTTGAAAAAAAATCATGGCTTCCTCTGACAAAAAAAGGCATAAAACAAAAAATATAAAGAAATAATGAAAAACTTTATGTCTATGGTTAGGTCTGAAATTTGTATGACACTTTTTTTAAGGTTCTCATTAGCAGGTGTACAGTATGTTCATTTTAAACATGTCCCAAGGGTTAATATGTTTATTGGTCGCTACTTCGCGGATTTTCGTTTATCGCTGGTGGTTTTGGTCCTCATTAACGGTGATAAACGAAGGATGACTGTACCACTGCATCTGCCGAACCGATAAGCCCATCCATCTGTCCAACTCACGGTCATTTTTTTTTTAGTACAGTTTCAAAGTGACTCAACTGTCCTCGAGAAGACTTTTGCCTCTTTTCTCCACTAACAAGGACACCAGCGTCTGCATCAATGCTGAACATCAAAGTCAGACTGCTTTTATGGTGATGGAAATGAGGTTTTTTTTTATGTAAATAAAGCCACATATTTCCCCCTTTGATAGAGTGTGGGAGATCAAACCAAATTGGGAAGTCGTGCCACTCATGCGCACGCACTATTTTGACTGTGACTCAAACAAATTGGCAAAGGCGGCAGGGTGAAGAAGGGCTGATAATGGGAGAAAAGGCGTGACTCCGAGGGCAGGAATCAAGTGATGCGTCGGTCAAAGGGGCCGACGCACGGCTCAGAGGGGAAAGCGGAAAACGGAAAAGAGACAACAAATCATGTCTCGTTAATGTTAATGGGGAAAGGGATTTTCCACATGAAATATAAATGGATGTGTTACGGCACATGAAATATACATGAAACAGTGGCTGACATCTGTATCCGCTGTGTTAAGAGGCATGTCAGAGGACACGGAGAGAAGGGAGCTACACCTCGACAACATTTGATCCCACTTGTCGTCTCTTTTCTGTCCGGACAAGAAGTTTTGCAAAGACAAGGATCAATGTTTCGTTGTTGGGCTTTGTTGAGCTGTTGATCCTTCGTATTCAAATGTTAATCTAACATCTTCACTTTGTGTGGTCCCGACGCGTCCCCGTGGGGCCTCTAAAGTGCACCGTCTTAACCAAAACTCCCATTAGGCTCACATCTATCTCTTAATCCTTGAGGCGACGTTCCCGACATCATTCCAACCCACTGACAAGGGCATGATGAGAATACGCAAAAAATTTTCGATTCTTCAACCTCTAAATACCGCTTTCGATTATTTTCAAGCATACCAAAATATTTCAGGCCACAGTTCTGGTATGACTCTGCCCACAATTTTATTCTTCCAACTTTGAGGCCACCGTGCTAGCACGACTCTGCTCAAAAAAAAAAAAAAAAAAGCTCTGCATGAATATGCAACAAATTACCACATGCGCGCGCGCGCACACACACACACACACACACACACACACACACACACACACACACACACACACTTGAAACTCTTGCTGAAAGTGTTCCCGGAAGAGTCAAAGCTGTTATTGCTGCAAGGGGGGCAATAACTCATGTTCTTTCATTTTCTGACTGTAGGTGATGTCCTTATTAATGCTGACAAATGAGCAACAATTGTGACAGATAGTTTCTCCGTGCCCATGTAATTGTAGTTGTAATTATTCAGAAAAATTCAACGGTTGCTTCTCTGTGTCTCAAGTTGCCAGGAACCAGTACGAGCGAATGGGCAGCGATGTCACCATGCAATGCGGCTCCCTGGACAATGACGCATCGGTGTCGTGGAAGGTGAACGGGACGGACGTGAAGGCCCAGCACCGTCTAGAAGGCCCGAGGCTGATACTGACCCAAGTGGACCTGGGTCACAATGGCCTCTACAGCTGCTTTCAGAACCCAAACGGAGAGAGACGTGACACCATCAACCTCCGCATCGGCAGTAAGTACCCAGACAATTGTCCGCCAAATATTGCTTGCCAAACAGTCATGACTCTTTAATCATCCCGGCAGGGCACTTTGGTTATTGCTTCTGCAGAGAGTAAACAACAGACCAAATTGATGTATCCATATTGTGCAATGAAAATGCCTCTCATACAAGTAAAACTTGCTTATACTCTATATTAAGAAATGAGAACCATTACATTTATGCTTCCGCAAAGCTTGCAGTATGAACTGGATTCTGGCTAAAAACGGGGTTATGTGGAATGTACTTTTTAAGACCATTTGATTCTTTTGACGGCGCGGTGGTCGGCTGGTTCACGGTGCAGAAGTCGTGGGTTCAATTCCGGCTCTGGCATTCCTGTGCGAAGTTTGTATGTTCTCCCCGTGCCTGTGTGGGTTTTTCCCGGGTATTGCAGTTTCCTCCCACACTCCAAAAACATTCATGGCAGATTGATGGAACACTCTCAATTTTCCCGAGGTGTGACTGTGAGCGCGAATGGTTGTTGGTCTCTGTGTGCCCTGCGATTGGCTGGCAGCCAGTTCGGGGTGTACCCCGCAGACTGCCCGAAGACAGCTGGGATAGGTTCCAGCAACACCGCGACCCTTGTAAGAATAAGCGGCTTGAAAAATGAATGGATGATCATTTTTAATATTTCAACCAAAAAATGTGGACAAGTTTGGTGAGTTTAATTTGGTTCCCAATGGCACCATTGGGTACACTACACCCTGATCAAATTTAACAACGAACACGAATCTGTCGCAAACCCATATACTCTTTTTTTTTTTTAAAGTGCCCTTCTGTTCCCCTCCCATTCTGTAGCGTCTCAAAGTAGCACTTCTTTATTTTTATTGAAGCCAGCCCACAATATATGATATCAGCACCTCTTCTACGTGCAGCAAGTGCAAACCTGAATCCACGCAATTTTGCCCGTTGTGCATGCCGTTCCTATTAAAATAACCATTTGCAGACAAATCAACTGAGATCAGCATCTCGGCACGAGTATACCGTCCGTACAAATATTGATCTCCTCTCAGACAAAGTTCAGTAAATAAACGTCACTCTTTGAGTAATACGGTCAACCGAAAGAACACGTGTGCGCCTTTGTTTAAATTTGAACACGAAATGAGCTTTTTGAAGGCAACGCAACCAGTTGGGAGATTTTAAATCGAATTTAAATATGAAGTCCCCCAAGAACACCCGGATTATTAGGCAGCTGCTACCTTTCGAGAGGGTACAAGCTGATATCTGTTTAGCATCAATCATATGGCCCGCCACTTCATAGCACCGCCAAAAATGACAGACTTTGGGGCGGCTTCATTCATCACTTCCCTGGCACCGAATAGATCCACTTGAACATATTGTGCTCTTTCTATTTTTACGACTTCTAATAAAGCAATAACCTCAGGGCAAGGTCAACCAGATAGTGTGCATAAAGCCAATACAAACGATGATGCGTTGAAATTAAAGGTATAAGACGTAAGCACGTGGCACAATCAGCTCCGCACTGAGATGGCGAAGGTTATTATTACTCCATGCGCCTGTCATCTTAAAGCTCACGCAGCCGAGAATGAGTCATGAATACCGTGCGAGTACATGCAAATGGTGGCACATGTCACGTTTCCATGCAAATATGTGATGAATGAGTCAGTATGGAGGCGCGACAGTTGGGTTAATCTCACTGGAAATGATGAATTGCCAACTGCTGCAATAATACCCAATTGCTGAGCATTTTATGTGATGCTACATCATGTCATGAGGATGAATGATGCAAACGGGTGAGTGAGATGCATGTTAAAATGTCTTTTCACCGCTCGTAATTTTGTGCAGCATAATGACACTTGTGGTGGTCTCAAGCACGAGCGTGAGTGCGTGAGTGCGCATGTGTGTGTGTGTGTGTGCGTGTGTGTGTGAGATTAATAGAGGGAGCCAGTGCCATTTGCATTGTGCAATTATTCAGAGAGGGTCAATTCCAAGTTTGTGCGCGTAACCCTTTTTACTCCTTGGTAGTTGTCTTTGTAATTGTCCTGATAATAGTTTAGGTTTATGTTGGTTGCTGTCACGCCGGGGTTCCATTTGTATGTTTGTAAAGCGCCACCAACGCAATGTGCCTCGGCGAAAAAGTGTTGCACAGCTACAGCGATCGTGACACCTCGACAGGCTACACTTGTCGTGATTACCGTCGTGACGATAGCGGCATTTTATGCAGCGTTTATTACTCACACCAGGGGCTTGTTATGTTGAACGCACAGTGTTATCAAGAGGATAACAAAGAACCATCTGTCTGTTTTTTTTTAAGTCTTCGCAATCTTTTTTTTTTTTTTGAAACACTGTGTTTTCCTCAAACTTTGTCCTTTCCCTCATGTGTCCAGCTCTTTCTGGTTTTGACAATAAGGTGCCGCACAACCAAAACTCAATGAGCATGTTAAACGGCGACCTTTCTGTTATGTCAACCGGTAGCTGAGGATTCAAGCCTAAATATGGCACATATGCTGTAACCACAAATGCATGGTTAAAGATGGCTACTGTATTTAAAATAGTTCTCGAATAATAGCATAAAGCGTTGTTCCATGCCAAATCTGAATATTTTAACTAAGCAGATTTTTATTTTAATGAAACTTGGTGTACTTGTTGATGATAATGGCAGAACACTAAATCTCAAATTTTAGGTCTGTTGCTTTATTTTTAGTAATAACCTTTACAATATTACACTGCTAGGGGGCAGTGTTGCCTCGACGAAGGGGATATAGAGCACGGGTTTTGGGGAGCGAGCGGAGTGAGGCAGCGGTTGGTAGCGGTTGGTACAGGGGAGCGGATTAACAAGGTCAATCGGAGCAGTGATTTGGGAGCTACGGCCCACCAAATTTTAACATGTTCTGCAAAAAAGGGTGTGGCCATCTTTTTTGAAGCTTTATGTCCTAGGAACTACTCGGTCAATCTTCACAAAACAGGTTTTGTTGGAAAAGGAGTACAATGAGAATTCCAAATCTGAAATCTTGAAATTGACTTTTTGGACCACATTTTTTTTCATGAAATGTAATCTCAAATTAAATTGAAAATCTGCTTGATTGGGTGATTTGGCACAGGACGACTCAAAAGGTTTTTTCAGCAAAATGCTATTTTATCCATTTTATATCCCCCACTCCTCCTCATTAGCGTTCCTGGGGAGCTGCAGCCTGTCCAAGTTGACTTTGGATGAGAGGCAGTGTACACTCAAGGTCTACCAGGCAATCACAGCGCACATAATAGACAAAAATGATTCACACCCACGTTCACAATTTTGAGTCTTCAGTGAACCTAAGATGCATGCTTTTAGAATTTGGGAAAACAAAAATGGCAGAACTGTGAGGCAGAGGTGTGAACCGCGGGCACACTGTGCTGCTTTGAGCAATCAATCATGTTCCCAAAACAACGTCAGCTCAAAAGACAATCTCCCAGAAAGATGTCACAGCTGTTGAAAGGAAGACCTTTTCGGCCTATGTTCAGCTGTCAAGTGCGTAAAACACAGACATAAAAAAAAGTTACTTGGGTTTTTTTCATATTTGGATTCGTGTGCATTTTTGAGATTGTTCCGTTCACATGATGCCTGGCATCACCCATGGTCAAGTGGTACCTGTTGAAAAGCAAAATGTCAACGAAACAAAGCTCAAACATGCACATTCCGTATTTGATAGCATCAAAAGACATAATTGTTTGAAATGACACGATATAGAATGGGGCAGCGATAGCGTTTCATTCATTGAAAACGTGTGTCTCGGCAGTTTATGGCCATTATAGTTTAATAAGTAAGAGGTCATAAAACAATACAGTTTGTTGATGAAATTAACCCTGCCCTGCTGTCATAACTGGGGAAATTATTACTGCCCTGCGACGGTCAGGTGTTTTTCTCTCCCCATTCTTCTATTGCTGTCCTCAGTAGATGTCAGCTCAGAAATTTATAGCACCACCACTTGGCTGCACCCACCCAGTTATTCAGCCTCACAGCTAACACAATATCAAGCGCAGTGGGTCGTATATCTAGCCACTCACCCCACTGACCTGTCATGCAGTCAGTCCGCAGGACACACAATCTCCCCGTGCACTGCCATTGGGCGAGCAAAGCTGCTGGTGAAGTCTGATATTTGGCCTGGAGGACATCTGAGCAGTGAACCAGCAGTAACTTGCAGGTCAACTGCTCATGCAGTGAGGAAGTCAGGCAACCTGCCAGTTACGTAGCACTAATTTCAGACCAAGTCACCTTAGCTGCACACCATCCAGCAGGGGGTACTTAAACTATGATTGCTTGGCTAACACATGTGTGTTATGTGTAGTCTTTTTTTTTTTTTAATCTATATTTGGTTTGGGTGTTTAATTTTCATGCCGATAATTACTATTACCGTATTTTCCGGATTATAAATCGCTGGGGAGGTGATTTATACTCCGGAGCAAGTTATGTGTGAATTTATTAACACGTTATTATATCATTTCACGTGTTATTTTCACATGAAACCACAAGAGGGCGCTGAGGCCTGTGTTGATAAATCGATGATGAGTCTGATTTAAACGACGTAGAAGAGGAAGCTCTGCATCTTCTACCTCTGGAGTTGTTTAAAAGTGACACAGAGGATGAAGATTTCATTGGATTTAGTGATTTGGAGTCACATTGATGGTCTCATAATCCTGTTAGCATGTTTTGTTTTGTCTTATTCGAAAGTTATCTGAATAATTCGTAATATGTTATGGTACCTTCTCAATTCGTTGTTTATACGTTATGTAACGTTCGCATATCGTACACTTACTCAGCCTCTTGTTCTCTATTTTATTTTTAAATTGCCTTTCTAGGTGACATGTCTGTTCTTGGTGTTGGATTTTATCAAATACATTTCCCCCCAAAATGCGTCTTGTACTCTAGTGTGACTTATATATGGTTTTTTTTCTTCTTTATTATGCATTTTATGGCTTTGCGACTTATAATTCGGAGTGATTTACAATCCGGAAAATACGCTATTTGGTATTTGATTACATCCAGTTTTGCCTTTACATAAACAGACATGTTTGAAAATAGGAACAAAAGTCTTGGGGAACAAAGAAGCATTTAGAGTTGACTCAGAACAAAATTTCTCATTAAAATGACAAAGACTGGATCCGGGATTCTCATAGCAACACTGCCAGGTGTCATTTTGTAACCGCAGCTAAGAAACATACAATTTCTTTTTTCCTCACTTAATGTTCAGACACAATCGCCTTTTCATTACAGTAACGAAAAACCTCAACCTTAAATCCAATTTCCCCCCATTATTAAAGAACACTTATAAGGGTTGCTTCCAACAAGAATGAGTTGAAGGTGGATTGAGTTCCCTTGTTAAATGAATCCACATTGCCTTTTGTTACAACGACACTGTCACATGCCAAATGATTTAAATTTGGTTTCCCTGGGCCGATTGTATTTGTGTGTATATCCATGGTCGGAAACACACACACACATGACCACCCAAGGGACTTGTGCTACATCGCCGGGTAATGGATTTGTCTTGTATCTTGGCAGGCAGATTGCTGTAGGGAGGGTGCACGCATAAAGTTCCGTCTCATCTGGGACTTCTTGTTCAAACCAGGAAGTGTTTGGCCCCACATGCGAGGCTACTGTGAGAACCACCACTCCTCTTACTTTTTAATTACTCCCCTTGCTTCGCCCACTCTTCTGTCGATCACCGTAAACACAAAATACCTGCCTGAAGGATGGAGATGGCCCTGGAAATGAATTTGTTTGTCATCCGAGCGTCTCTCTCTCTCTCTCTCTCTAGGGCCTTGTTTCTTTCTTTCTTGTGACACGTTTTAATTTGAGACGACCGGTCATGAAAATTAATCCAATCCATTCCAATGTATACCTAAAGGGAATGTAAGGTCGCCCCCAATGCTGAACTTGAGCTACTTTGTCACAAATGCGGAGGCTGTCGCAAATTACTATTTATCTAGCCACTTTCATTGCATTCATTTCATTATTTCAGTTTTTCAAGTAACATTTTTAGTGTCCAATTCTATAACTTATACACATAGTAGTTAACGTGTAAAAGCTTTTTTTCTTAAATATCAGGGTAAACTGCATTTTATACACTGTATATTGTAATACTGTACTGTATTCCCCATGCATTTCTACTCCCTCCATCCCACCGCCCCATTTCTTTTTTTTCTTCTTACTTTTTCTTGGGCGCTACACATTTCTCTTCCAATTTTGTTGACCTCTTTCTTTTTTTTTTTGCTCTATATGCAGGAAAACTGCAGCTGACGTATCACTTTATTGTCGCGGACAACCATAACAAATGGGAAAATGGGTCCGGTTTAAAGAGTCAATGCAAGCTATGAGGGAAACATAAACATTTGAAAGAAAAAAAAATAGAGGCCATTTTGTGCTTTGGCCTCTTGATGTGAGTTGGATATCGGGTGTAGTCTGGCAGACAGATTGTTTTCCCTTTTCTTCTCTCGATGCTGCTGTTTCAAAGAGAGATGGTATAGCATTAAATCATTAAAGACAGCGAAGTACTTCTGGAGCTGATCGCCCAGATAGATTCTGTCTGTTTACAAGTATTATTGTAGGAGACCAGCAGGACTTTTTCAGCTCCATATCCTATTTGTTGACCTCCCATACTTCTTTTCCTCTATCCCCCCAACATCTTGTTCAATCATTCATTCATTCATTCATTTTCCGATACGCTTTATCCTCACAAGGGTCGCGGGGGGTGCTTGCAGCCTATCCCAGCTGTCTTCGGGCAGTCGGCGGGGGACACCCTGAACCAGTTGCTAGCCAATTGTAGCGCACACAGAGACGAACAGTCTGCGCTCACACTCACACCTAGGGACAATTTAGAGTGTTCAATCAGCCTGCTATACGTGTTTTTGGAATATGGGAGGAAACAGGAGTACCCGGAGAAAACCCACGCAGGCACCGGGAGAACATGTAAACTCCACACAGGAATATCAGAGCCGGAATTGAACCCACGACCTCTTTACTTTCATCTCGGTCGCTGTAGTCCCCCTTCTTCTCATCATCCTCCACCATCCCTTTTGTCTGTTTTCAATTACCGTTTCAATTTGGAACCTTTTTTTAATGAAATGTGTTCCTCCTTTTGCTGTGTGTGGCTTTACGCTGTTATCGAACATTCCGAGTTTAAAAACACTTCAATTGGGGTTTCCTGTTCGTAATTGTTTGGATCCAGGTCGCTAAGTACAGATGAAGGTTCAATTTCAGAGAATGAGAATGAATAAATAAAATTCGGCGAAAGTAGAGCTCAGCTGAGGAAGCAGAGGACAAGCAAGAAATGGCGCAGGCATAAGTGACACGTATTGCTCGTAATATCCCTTTCAAACAAAAATACATTACGAGTTGCGTTTTGTTGAATATGTTGATGCAAAAAATGTTGACATTTGACTATTCGGAGAGGTTTTTTTAAGTAATTACTCGCCGCATCCCCCATCGCTTTGGTCCATCAAAACTGTCTTGTACCTTTCCTGTCTTCTGTTTATTTATTTATTTATGTGCAGCATTTCTCACAATTTTGGGTTGAACTCGGAATACTACACATCTGGAATAAGGCAAATTGGTTCACTTTCTCTATTTTGATGACCTTTTTAAATGTGCTTAGCAATGAGTCATCACTTAATTTGGTATGCTTTTTGATTTTTGTGCCAAATATACTCAAGGTAGAGGCTCGGTCTTTGTGTGTGTGTGTGTGTGTGTGTGGGGG
>CAAKHF010009042.1:7408-18321 GCA_901007745.1 Hippocampus kuda
CTTCTCAATACCG
Source organism: Hippocampus kuda (assembly GCA_901007745.1). Taxonomy (NCBI): domain Eukaryota; kingdom Metazoa; phylum Chordata; class Actinopteri; order Syngnathiformes; family Syngnathidae; genus Hippocampus; species Hippocampus kuda. The sequence goes on from CAAKHF010009042.1 coordinate 7,422, forward strand.
CCACTATTATGGCACAATTATTGAAGTCTGTACAAACAACAACAAAAAAAAAAATCTGCGTCACAGCATGCAACTGTGCTACGTACATTATCAAGAGTAGTTCAGAAGAAATGTTTACCTAATAACGTGACAAAGACATTTAAAAAAAAATGAAACAGAATACATCATACTCCTCAAAATGCTGATTATTAATATGATTAATGTGCTCGGATCACGACAAACGTATTTACCAGTCAAAATTGACTGCCTCTGACCAACGAATCAGAGGACGGGAAAATGCTGACATCATCGAGTGCCAGCAGACTGGGCCTGTGAAGATTCATTTGAATTTGAATCTCTTTGCTATTAAGTTTAAGTGGCATGGGCCAGCACGACTGACTATTGTGGACCTGGGCAGATTGGAGTGACATGGCAACACATAGAGGCTTCAATTTGATTGGACGAGATCCTAAATCCGCATACACATATTGGAAGCAGTGCAGTCAAAGAAAAACGCTACAAAATGGAGACAGTAGACCATTTGGGATAATATATTCTGATTTTATAGAAAGTTTGTCATTTAGATTGGAAATGAAAGTCAACTTGCTTTGGAAAATGTTAACCTTATATCAAAATCACTCTTGTGACCACTGTTATTTTTGATGTGAGCTGAAAATCCTTCCATCCATTTTCCAAATTGCTTATCTTCATTTGATCGAAAAAAACAATCCCCCCCTAAAAAAAAAAGGATTATTTTGTTAGGTTCTTAAATCGCACATACCATACTAAAAGTGCAACTAATCAGTCACTTTTCACATTCTTGATTTTTGACTGAAAATTGGAATTGGGAAGACCTATTGAGAAACGTTTTCTGTGGGGTTTTTTGTTTTTTAAACTTCATGTGCCCCATGTGAGTCAAGAATCTGTCGGTGGTGCACCACTTAGTCAACATTTCTACACAGGGAACAAAGCAGGTGCCGTTACACAGAGATTTGCGGGTCATTTCCCACAATTTATGTCCCTCTTCCAAGCAATTATGTGCTTCTTTTTTTTTCAGTTGGGTGCCAAAAAGCGAGTGTTAGTGCACGGGAGAAGTGGTGGTTTGGGGCAACGGGCTGTTTGTGTGCCATTCCCAATTGTGATTAAACGCTTTGGGGAGAACGGTACAGGACATGTGTTGCCTATTTGTAAATGCAAGTTTTGCTTTTCCCAAAGTGAGCCCAGAGTGTGTTTTTAAACCACAGTAAAAAAAAAAGAAAAGAATCATTGTAAAAAGTGGAGGCTTAACTTAATCCTTATTGCAATAAAATCTCACTCCCTGAAGTTGTTCAATTGGGATTTGGGCTAAAATTTTCACGAACAACTTGACTTTCAACTCAAGTCACTTCACAACAAGCAGCAACTTGACAAATTCTTTTAAAAAAAGAGAGCACAAAATGTTTATTACCACCGCTATTTAAAGTAGTTATCTTCCTCTTCGTTTGCGTCGCAATGACTGTATTACACTGTTGCAAGGTGGCCAAGTAGCACACAGCAGAGGCCAAAATAAAATTCATCATGACACACAAACTGTCGAATTCTTTTGAATTGTGTAAATACTGTATGTTTTTATAAATTGCTAATGACAGAAGGCTATTTTTCTGATTAAAAAGGCATTACAAAAGATTTATTTGCGGGGTGGAAGCTGGAACAGATTAATGCCATTTTTATTTATTTCAGTGGTCAACAATGACTTGAGATACAACCATTTGGAGTTACCGACATGATGGCGGAACAAATTCTACTTAATGTGTCACTTTGGAGAAATTTGCATTTGTGTTGTTGTGCTGAACAACAAGTTGTGGCAAGCGGCCACATACCACTTGGCTGAGCGCCACATTAACATTCTGCAAGCAGGTTGGATTTGCTTGCAGACGTGAAAAGAGACTTGCACATCTAAATATGTGTCAATTCCTGTCAAGCTTCGTACCAAAAGTCCTTCGGGGTTCAAGTCCTGAGCAAGTCCTGATGTGTTCAGCCAATACGGCATTGAAAGTACCGGGTAGTTCTATGTCTTGTAAAAATGGTGTGTGTGTGTGTGTGTGTGTGTGTGTGTGTGTGTGTGTGTGTGTGTGTGTGTGTGTGTGTGTGTGTGTGTGTGTGTGTGTGTGTCTTTTTATCCTCTGGCAGAACTCCCACTCATAAATTTAGGATCTGACTTTGACACATCGGTGCCTTTTCTCTATAGTTTTAATTTCATTCATCTATCTTCAATCGAGTCTTCAATCAAGCAAACATATTTTTGGAATGTGGGAGTAGGTTAGAAAAAAAATCTCACACAAGCACAGAGCGAACATACAAACTGCACACAGGAAGGCCCGGAGAGTTTCAATCCCTAAACATTAGAACTACGAGGCACACATGCTAATCCCAGGACAACCATATTGCCCTTGTCAATGACTCCTATAATATTGTGATCATTATTTAAAGATGTGAGTTTTTTTAAGTCCTCTTCACATGTGTGTTTTTTTTTAACAAACACAAGAAATTAACTTATTTTGAATATTTTCTTTCGCATCCTTATGATTTGTCAATGCAACATTGACAACCACAATCAACCTCATTGATCTTGCATACTAAAAAGCCTAAAATGTGTCCAAAAAGTCACATGAACGAACATAAAACTAATACAAATCTGGGTTGTTAAATTGCTTTACTGCCTCCATGAAATATATCGTGTAGTCATGCCGAGGAACTGGCTGTGGTACTTTCATGGTTGCAAGCCAGACTGTTACAGAATTAGTAACATCTGATGTTCGATAGTTTGAGGAGGAAAAAAAAACACCCTCGCCTTTAAGAATTCTACGCAACATACTATAACGTCATTTTTGAGGAGGTGCGGGTAACTTTCCTTGCAGGAATGCACATGAGAAGTCGCTTACCTTGAAGAAAATGGAAACCTGTTGTCCTCCGACAGACAGAAAATCTGCGTGTCCTGACTCCTGATCAAGGAACCCTTTTTTTCTGGGCTTCACGAATTCGGCTGCACAATGTGTGTGTGTGCGCGCGCGCACTTCCTCCAGGCGTGAACACACATCGCTCCAGGTCCGCCCCTGCTCCTCCTCCTCCCCCTCCTCCCCTCCCTACAAAAAATGCAAGGAACCCGAGCCAGGTGTTTATGCCGAAGCAGGCCATGTAAAACGTGCCCTTTTTTTTTCATTTTACGCCAAATTTTATGTAGTTTTATTTTTTAATTAACGTTTATCACTTTTTGTAATTTAATGTTATTAACATGTATGAATTTTGTCATATTTCCAAATTATTAAGTAACCTCAGTTTTCATTTTTAATTCCGAGTCAAATAATCGATTTACAAAGTACAACTACGTATGCAAACATAATGAATATACTCGTTGGCCAATGTGCTTTTGTCAGAACAGCGTCAGCTGACGTGCCAGTGCTACGGCTTATTGGTCACCAGGGTAACCACGTGATTCACTTTTACCACACATACCGCTCCTGAATGTGAACGCACTTCCGCCCCAAGATGGTCGTCGGCGCCTTCCCAATCGCCAAGCTCCTTTACCTCGGAGTGAAGCAGTTGAGCAAACCCGTCGCCAGCCGGATAAAAGCCGGGGCCCGGAGTAGCGAGTTTTTCAAGAATTACATCTGTCTGCCGCCGGCCCAGCGTGAGTAACCGGCCTTTAGGGGCGTCTTGTGACCGCTAGACTTCAGTGTCAGACATTCCCGGACTGAATATAGCCGGAGATTCGTCGATGACCAATGAGATTGCGCTTCTTAAAACCCAATATCCAATAGGCATTGTGAATTCTCTTGGCTGACCAGTAGTAGATGGGAACAGGTTGGGTGGGCGGTTCTTATTTGTCATTGAACGCTTGTGGAGCGACACAACACGGCGAATTTTATCACCTCACTCTGGCAGTTATTAAATAGAAATAGGAGTAATAAACTTATCCGCATTGTGACAACCTATTTAAACTGATCAGAATATTTAGCTCGCTATTTTCAGTTGAGCATATACATTAAATTAATGTAGTTACCCCTGTTGAAACCCCTGTTGAGACAGTAAACGGCAGCCATTCATTTACTGTATATTTCTGTGGAAACATCTTTTAAGTACCCCAACACGTACAGAAAAAAGACAAATAAGCCAATCGAGCCGATAAAAATGTATTCCTTTTTGCCACTCAAGTTTTTATTGCACACATTGCCAAAACAGTCTACGAAAGAAAATCGGAGTGCAAGAACGAAAGGGAGTCTCACATTTGCGAGGATTTCAGTCTTCATTTCTTGTGTTTGTCGCTTTTTAGGTTTTTGTACTTTTCACTTGAAATGCCATTCTATGAATTTCCTCCACAATTGCCATCCATCGATCCCGGTTAGGTGGTTCCACATTACACCAATTCCTCGATATATCGTTTTTACTTGCTACTAATAATATATTCCCCAAGTATTTATCGCTGCCTGTCCTTTATTGAAATCCTTCATGGTCAGGGTCTTGCAGCTTCAATATCTTTTGTATTTAAAAAATGTCCTGATTTTGACTAAAGGGCTGCAAATTAAAAAATGTTTAAAAAAATCTGATTAATCATTTAATCAAAAGATTAAATTATTAAAACACAAAACCTTTGCATGGTGATGCACATTCCCCCACTCCTCCATAATTTGATATTTTATCTGTTGATGTCATTGCAGTGTACCACTGGATCGAGATGAGAACCAAGATGCGCATCATGGGTTTCCGTGGGGCCAACATTAAGCCACTGAACGAGGACGCGGCTGCTGAGCTGGGTGCCGAGCTGCTCGGCGAGACGATTATCTTCCTCGTGGGTGGCGGGTGCATGGTGTTCGAATACACCAGGCAGGCGGCTAACTCGCGTCGCAAGGAGGACGAGCTCAACCAAACGCTCACCAGCCTACAGACTCAAGTAGCCGAGCTGACGTTCACCACAGAGACGCTAAGTGCTCAGCTGAGAGAGGTGAACAGGCAGCTGGTCTCCTTTCCTACCCCCACTAAAAAGTGATGTGTTTTTGTAAAAGTGGTACGCAAAGGGACATGAGAACACACGCCTGCAACATGTAAAGCCTGAAGCTTCTTCTTCACTGTCACCCCTCAAGGAGGAAGAAGTGGACATAACATCAGGGAGCTGCATTTTGTAATCTACGTGTTCAGAGCAATTATGTATGCAAATAAGGGGATTGCTATGATATTCATAGTGTATTTTCTGTGGCTGATATTGCATGCTCATTAAAAAGTAGAATGACTGGGTAGAGACTTGCATCAACAAATTCAAAACAGAATATTTCTGATAACGGCAACCTATTTGATATTTCATAACTTGGGAGAGGCTTGGTTTATGATTAACGTAACTTTCCCAAGTAAGAGAAAAAAGGTCTCAGTCAATGTCACTGTGAATCACTTTGCTGGTTTATGTGCAACATGATGTAATGAATGAATAAGATTGTAAAATAAATAGTATAATAGAATTCATGATGAATAATGAATTTGTACAAATTGCTCTGAAATTAAAAATATCGTTGGATACGCTGCCTCAAAACTAAATGTTTACACCCATTTTCTATAGCCCTCGTCTTCAAAACTATTAAAGTTATTTGTTTTCCATTAGTTGTGGAAATAGAGGGTTTTAGTGTCATTGCTAGGTTTAAGGACTTGTATGGTTTTTTTTAAGTGACGCAAGATCATACCTGTTAACCTTTCGGAGCGCCAACCCATATAAACTACCAAAAAAATCCTTGTAACATACCAAAGCATTTTATATGTCAAAATAACGGCAGAAAAAAAACCACGAAATTTTTAATGATATTTATTGTAGATCTCCATAATACAATGACAGGTGAATGTCTAATCATCATTCTACTTAGTGGCATTACTGTGTTCAGAGTTGTATTCCTGCGTTACTTTTTTCACCAACTCCAAATGCTGACCCATCGGCTCGAAGTTACAGCATCCATTCATATTTACTTTGCACTGTAATAATGCTGTCAGTGTTTCTGGTGCAAACTTGCTTGTACACTACCGAAGTATGGAATGAATACTCTGCTGTTTTCAACAAGGAACCACGTGATTTACTGGAACGTTACCGGAATGAAAGCATTCGAGTAGACGAGCACCATTCTGGGCAAAAGCAAACGGAACTACCTGTTATGGGGGGGAAAAAAAAACGGAAATTTTCAGAATTCGTATGATTTGTGCGATATGGCCATATACGTAAGATTCACCACAAAATCCGTATAAAATATGGCTAAACCGTATGAGTTGACAGGTATGCAAGACGCCTATTGCTGGCGGGGCAGCATCAAAGACTACACTACCCCTAATTTATTTCTCCACGTCACTTCCTGTTTCCAATTGTAGCGAGCTACAGGTGACTCAAATGCCTTCTTTGTTATCTGCTGTGAAAACGCGCATTCGGTACCCGAAGGAGAAATGAAGTAAAACAAAGACAATATATCAATTTCATGTGACGTATGCATACATTAAGTATGGCTGCGCGCGTATCTTGGAGGCTTAAAACCCAAATGCGAAGTAAAGTTGGCCAACCATGTTTTTGAGTAATATCAATGGCTGAACAATTATAAGCATATTTCCGTTATTTTTTAACGCAACCCTTCCAGATTCTTTGTTTAACCCTTAGCAACGCCCTTGACAACGAAAACGCTTTTCTTCGGCAATCTTCGGAAATGACGTCCCTTGGTGACTTGCAAGGGAAGTCCGCCATTGAACAGCATTGTTGCATTGCTTTTTGGTAAGATGCCACGGCGGTGTGTGGCGATGTTTTGTTCGCAATCGAAAGAAAGGTTGTACCAGTGGCCAAAGGATAGCAGGGCACGGAAATGGACATCTTTTATTCGCAAGATGCGAATGAATTTCACGCCATCACCGACAAGCGTTCTCTGCTATCTCCACTTCAAAGATGCTTGCTTTCTCAACCGGTCTGCTTATGATCAAGGATTTGCAAATAAGTAAGTGTGATTTTTGGATAGATGATGATGATTTTGTCAAAGCATAGCTGCCAACTCTTGTGGAATGAACAGTAGAAGGTAGCGACGTTAGCCGAAAGCTAACTCGAGAAGTTAGCAACGTTGAACAGGTGAAGCTGGCGACGTTAGTTTTCGGCTCGAGGCAAACCCCGATCGATGCTATTCATATCAGCGATGAGAAATAATGGCAGTCAGACAAATTGTTCTGGAAGTACATTTCAATCGTGATGGGACAAATGGGTCGAGGCTCCGAAGTTTGTGTCGAGTAATGGGAGCGGCGTTTCCACGAAGTTTGTATCGAGGCGCGCTTCATTTCGGCAAAACCCGGAAATAATGACGTGTGACGCCTCGCCGGCCGGCCGAATCGCATTAAGAATTCAATGGCTATTTGCTTAATACAAAGATATGAATGTGCTTGTGTTAGTAATTTAGTATGTGAACAAAATACAACAAGTGCTAAGGATAATTTCTTATTCATTTTTATTTTGAAATATTAGTTTTCCCACAGTGGCTGGCTTTAAACGGTTTCTTTTTTTGGACAATATTTCACCAACTTTAGAAAATATTCTTTCGCAAAGCACAGATGAAGCTGGGGTGCAGAGAAATGCGAGTGCCAGTTTATATAAATTTGGGTAGGTATGGACCAGTTTCATGGCTCTCCTTGCTCTCATGCAAGGCAGGGCCCCTCCAGCCCGCCCTGACAGCACTCGGTAGCTCCTTCAGTCAGAGACTGTTACACCCGCGTTGCAAGACGGAGAGATACCGCCGCTCGTTCCTACCGACTGCTGTCAGGCTGCTGAATAAAAAATGAATGAATAAACAGATAATAAATTTATTTAAATGATATGACAACAAATGTGAATGTGAATCGTACTGGGACTATTGTATTTATATTGCACTTAATTGAACTGTGTTTTATTTTCTCTTCTTTCTACCCACAATCTTGCTGCTGAAGGCTGTAAATTTCCCCAGTGTGGGACAAATAAAGGATATCTTATCTTATCTTATCTTATCTTATCTATAATGCCTCAACATAGATGAGGTGTTATTGTTGTATACAAGTTCCCTTGCACACAACAGACACTTCACCTGTGAAATAACAATAGTTAGACAAAAGAACAAGCGAAAAGCTGAATTGTCACATTTATATTAATGTAGTTTTTCTCCCTTACCTTATTGGAAGCAATCAAATCAAAATGTTCCCATACAGGGGAGGATCGCCTTTTTCACGCAGGTTCCATCGCAAGCAACGGACAAGGCTCGAAAAAAGACTGCATTAGTTCCACACAGGTGTAACAAGTACAGGAGCCCGAAATCCACAAAATTTGAGATAACAGGCGATCGCCATTGCGTTTTGCAACCTATTTATACCGTAGTCTGTACTGCGTTTGCAATGCGTCGGACCACTCACAAAGTGTTAATACTGTTGACCTGTTGGGCTTCTGGACCACTTGATGGCGCCATAGAGTATAATGCACCGTGAAGCTTTGCTACATGTGCAAACCTATTGGCTGCAAAGCTTCATTGCTTCAGGGGGCTTCATTTGGCCATCACTACATTTCAATAGGTTGGCAGCGCTGCTTTGTTGACGAATGAACATGACACGTCCTCTTGGAGAACTGCCAATCATTTGTCACGCCTACTGCATTTTATGATTTATTTAATAATTCAATATTTGGTAAGACAGGGGTTAGAAAAGATGTGATAGTATTTTTTTAGGTTTTATAGGCTTCATGAGCAAAATATATTTCTAGTGTCTCCTCATGTTTATTCTGCAGGTTATTACTCAATGCAACTGCTGTCCCAACAATTCACCTGCTTCCACAAGACCAGCAAGTTCAATATCCACCTGTCCAGCATGCAGCAGCAGCAGCTAAGAGAAACAGGAAGCGAGTCGTAGCTGAGGCTATCAGCTCTGAGGCGGCTAAGTGTGGGGGTCAGTTATTGCTGGATGAATCCAGTTCAAACAGTAATCAAGATGATCAGAATCAGAATCGCCTTTATTGTCATTGTATTGCATACAACGAAATTTGGGTGCCACTCCTTAGTGCATTTCGTTAAAAAAAAAATAGAATAAAATAAAATAACAGTTTAATAAATACAAAATTCAACAAGATGATGAAGTTATACCACCACATAGTGTGGATAAAAGTAAGTGATGATGATGATGATGAGGATGGCCATTAGTGATAAACATATACAGTGCATACATTGATTATAAACATATTTATCTAGGCTAACTGCTTGAACATGAAATCTGATTATTTTTTTAAACAATGTCATCAGATAGACAAAAACATAAAATGATGTGCACATGCCTGCATCTTCAAATCATAAAAATAATACCAGCCTATATTTTACCAATCTTGTGATCTCGATGGGTCTTGTCTCCATTCCATGTCAGGTCATCTGGGCACATTATTTGCATCCCAATTAGCGTCTGGCTCATACATGTAAGGTCCAACATGTAAAATTCCAACCTCCTTTTCTTCCTCCAACTCTTCAAAAACGTGGATATCCTCACTTGCGCTCGATCTATCGCTTGTATCGCTGTTTGAATCATTGTTTGAAATGCTTTTCATCTCGGCCGTATGGAGCTCTGCCATCGCTGTTCTCCACGTGACTTATCGCTTCCGGGTTAGTCCCCTTTCACGCTCGAACTTCAGAAAAGTGATTATTTTGTCAAATATACAACATATAAATTATTTTTTCATGCTTTATTTGGTGGACAATGTTGAAGTACTCTCATTGTGACCCTATTTGGCATTTTATGAAAGTACTACACATGTGTTAGTCCTGAGTTTTTCCAATTTTGCTCCATGCCCCCTCCCTCTTCCAGAACTTGTGTCAGAGATTTTTCTCGGACAAAGTTAAAGAAATGACTCGGCACACAGGAAAATTGTCTTCAATATCGGCGGGAGCGGATCTCTGAGAGCGAACGACGGTTTAGTTGCTCCGATGATCACACACTCGAGCTCCTTTCCCGCCAATTCAGACTTTTATTGTAACATATCCAAAATACAAGAAAACCACTGCCCCCAATATTTGCATGCCGCACCCCCGGTCCGGCCCCTCGGTGGTTATTGGTTACCTGTTTTTTTAAACTTGAACCACCAGTACGTTGGCGCCTTTTCTGTCTGGTCTACATCGAATTAACATGTTGCAGACTTTGCGGATGGCCAATGTCGCCTGGGCGCGACGGGTGTTCTCAACTCGTCTTTTGTTGTTCAACCGCGGTTCCCGAATTATTCGTTCCCCTTTTGTGACCGAGCTTCGCCCTCTCCCCTGCGATCGCTCACCTGCATTGACGTGCTAATTGTGGACTTCAACCGTCCTCCGGCCAGGTGGCCGGTGCCTTTGTATACAGACATTTGGGGGTGCTGGATACGCACCCAAACGTTTAGATGTGCCCAATTTAAATGAAACTTTAAACATGATACACTTTTGCTCATAGATTCCTCTAACAACTTGCAATTCCACTCAAGGTACTCTTGGTGTCCATTGAATTGTTAATTGTGCATCCTCAGCCCTGGGCGTATTTGATTCTCAACAGCCCTCCACAATCTTCCTGTCTTGGCTTTTAGTCAAGAAACATTTTTACTTATCTGCCATGAGAATTATTTTTATAATGGCCAGTCATTTTACGGAGGGCATACTTGCATACTGCCAATCCTAACATTTTAGAGGACAGAAGAACAAAATTAGCACAACACAAATTTCAATTTCAGTTTAGAAAACAACAAACTGTATAATTTGAAAAAGACTATTTTTATTTCACACAAAAGGTAAGCCAAAAAAAGGTCAAAGGTACCAAGCAGGACAAATGTTTCACCAACATTTGCCACAGGAGTACTTATACACACACACACACACACACACACACACACACACACACACACACACACACACATATATATATA